>JASGCC010000374.1:63428-98428 GCA_030067915.1 Hydractinia echinata | reverse complement strand
TTAGAACGCTTCTAACTACGTGCACAGGCCTTCTAAGCCTGTAATATGGCCTTTTACAGCCTAATAAAGAGCCTACACGTAAATCACGTGGTTCCACGTGACCAGACAGGTGGCCATGGTCTAGTCCTTTCAGTCTCAATGGACTACGATGTATTAAGTCGTTTTCCTGAGCGCCAGGCCCTTAGAACGCTTCTAACTACGTGGACAGGCCTTCTAAGCCTGTAATATGGCCTTTTACAGCCTAATAAGGAGTCTACACCTAAATCACGCGGTTCCACGTGCCCAGACAGGTGGCCATCGGTCTAGTCCTTTCAGTCTCAATGGACTACGATGTATTAAGTCGTTTTCCTGAGCACCAGGCCCTTAGAACGCTTCTAACTACGTGCACAGGCCTTCTAAGCCTGTAATATGGCCTTTTACAGCCTAATAAAGAGCCTACACCTAAATCACGCGGTTCCACGTGCCCAGACAGGTGGCCATCGGTCTAGTCCTTTCAGTCTCAATGGACTACGATGTATTAAGTCGTTTTCCTGAGCACCAGGCCCTTAGAACGCTTCTAACTACGTGCACAGGCCTTCTAAGCCTGTAATATGGCCTTTTACAGCCTAATAAAGAGCCTACACGTACATCACGTGGTTCCAAGTGCCCAGACAGGTGGCCATCGGTCTAGTCCTTTCAGTCTCAATGGACTACGATGTATTAAGTCGTTTTCCTGAGCACCAGGCCCTTAGAACGCTTCTAACTACGTGCACAGGCCTTCTAAGCCTGTAATATGGCCTTTTACAGCATAATAAAGAGCCTACACGTAACTCACGTGGTTCCACGTGACCAGACAGGTGGCCAATGGTCTAGTCCTTTCAGTCTCAATGGACTAAGATGTATTAAGTCATTTTCCTGAGCGCCAGGCCCTTAGAACGCTTCTAACTACGTGGACAGGCCTTCTAAGCCTGTAATATGGCCTTTCACAGCCTAATAAGGAGTCTACACCTAAATCACGCGGTTCCACGTGCCCAGACAGGTGGCCATCGGTCTAGTCCTTTCAGTCTCAATGGACTACGATGTATTAACTCGTTTTCCTGAGCACGAGGCCCTTAGAACGCTTCTAACTACGTGCACAGGCCATATAAGCCTGTAATATGGCCTTTTACAGCCTAATAAAGAGCCTACACGTAAATCACGTGGTTCCACGTGCCCAGACAGGTGGCCATCGGTCTAGTCCTTTCAGTCTCAATGGACTACGATGTATTAAGTCGTTTTCCTGAGCACCAGGCCCTTAGAACGCTTCTAACTACGTGGACAGGCCTTCTAAGCCTGTAATATGGCCTTTTACAGCCTAATAAAGAGCTACACGTAAATCACGTGGTTCCACGTGCCCAGACAGGTGGCCATCGGTCTAGTCCTTTCAGTCTCAATGGACTACGATGTATTAAGTCGTTTTCCTGAGCACCAGGCCCTTAGAACGCTTCTAACTACGTGCACAGGCCTTCTAAGCCTGTAATATGGCCTTTTACAGCCTAATAAAGAGCCTACACGTAAATCACGTGGTTCCACGTGACCAGACAGGTGGCCATCGGTCTAGTCCTTTCAGTCTCAATGGACTACGATGTATTAAGTCGTTTTCCTGAGCACCAGGCCCTTAGAACGCTTCTAACTACGTGCACAGGCCTTCTAAGCCTGTAATATGGCCTTTTACAGCCTAATAAAGAGCCTACACGTAAATCACGTGGTTCCACGTGCCCAGACAGGTGGCCATCGGTCTAGTCCTTTCAGTCTCAATGGACTACGATGTATTAAGTCGTTTTCCTGAGCACCAGGCCCTTAGAACGCTTCTAACTACGTGCACAGGCCTTCTAAGCCTGTAATATGGCCTTTTACAGCCTAATAAAGAGCCTACACGTAAATCACGTGGTTCCACGTGCCAGACAGGTGGCCATCGGTCTAGTCCTTTCAGTCTCAATGGACTACGATGTATTAAGTCGTTTTCCTGAGCACCAGGCCCTTAGAACGCTTCTAACTACGTGCACAGGCCTTCTAAGCCTGTAATATGGCCTTTTACAGCCTAATAAAGAGCCTACACGTAAATCACGTGGTTCCACGTGCCCAGACAGGTGGCCATCGGTCTAGTCCTTTCAGTCTCAATGGACTACGATGTATTAAGTCGTTTTCCTGAGCACCAGGCCCTTAGAACGCTTCTAACTACGTGCACAGGCCTTCTAAGCCTGTAATATGGCCTTTTACAGCCTAATAAAGAGCCTACACGTAAATCACGTGGTTCCACGTGCCCAGACAGGTGGCCATCGGTCTAGTCCTTTCAGTCTCAATGGACTACGATGTATTAAGTCGTTTTCCTGAGCGACCAGGCCCTTAGAACGCTTCTAACTACGTGCACAGGCCTTCTAAGCCTGTAATATGGCCTTTTACAGCCTAATAAAGAGCCTACACCTAAATCACGCGGTTCCACGTGCCCAGACAGGTGGCCATCGGTCTAGTCCTTTCAGTCTCAATGGACTACGATGTATTAAGTCGTTTTCCTGAGCACCAGGCCCTTAGAACGCTTCTAACTACGTGCACAGGCCTTCTAAGCCTGTAATATGGCCTTTTACAGCCTAATAAAGAGCCTACACCTAAATCACGTGGTTCCACGTGCCCAGACAGGTGGCCATCGGTCTAGTCCTTTCAGTCTCAATGGACTACGATGTATTAAGTCGTTTTCCTGAGCACCAGGCCCTTAGAACGCTTCTAACTACGTGGACAGGCCTTCTAAGCCTGTAATATGGCCTTTTACAGCCTAATAAAGAGCCTACACGTAAATCACGTGGTTCCACGTGCCCAGACAGGTGGCCATCGGTCTAGTCCTTTCAGTCTCAATGGACTACGATGTATTAAGTCGTTTTCCTGAGCACCAGGCCCTTAGAACGCTTCTAACTACGTGCACAGGCCTTCTAAGCCTGTAATATGGCCTTTTACAGCCTAATAAAGAGCCTACACGTAAATCACGTGGTTCCACGTGACCAGACAGGTGGCCATCGGTCTAGTCCTTTCAGTCTCAATGGACTACGATGTATTAAGTCGTTTTCCTGAGCACCAGGCCCTTAGAACGCTTCTAACTACGTGCACAGGCCTTCTAAGCCTGTAATATGGCCTTTTACAGCCTAATAAAGAGCCTACACGTAAATCACGTGGTTCCACGTGCCCAGACAGGTGGCCATCGGTCTAGTCCTTTCAGTCTCAATGGACTACGATGTATTAAGTCGTTTTCCTGAGCGCCAGGCCCTTAGAACGCTTCTAACTACGTGCACAGGCCTTCTAAGCCTGTAATATGGCCTTTTACAGCCTAATAAAGAGCCTACACGTAAATCACGTGGTTCCACGTGCCCAGACAGGTGGCCATCGGTCTAGTCCTTTCAGTCTCAATGGACTACGATGTATTAAGTCGTTTTCCTGAGCACCAGGCCCTTAGAACGCTTCTAACTACGTGCACAGGCCTTCTAAGCCTGTAATATGGCCTTTTACAGCCTAATAAAGAGCCTACACGTAAATCACGTGGTTCCACGTGCCCAGACAGGTGGCCATCGGTCTAGTCCTTTCAGTCTCAATGGACTACGATGTATTAAGTCGTTTTCCTGAGCACCAGGCCCTTAGAACGCTTCTAACTACGTGCACAGGCCTTCTAAGCCTGTAATATGGCCTTTTACAGCCTAATAAAGAGCCTACACGTAAATCACGTGGTTCCACGTGCCAGACAGGTGGCCATCGGTCTAGTCCTTTCAGTCTCAATGGACTACGATGTATTAAGTCGTTTTCCTGAGCACCAGGCCCTTAGAACGCTTCTAACTACGTGCACAGGCCTTCTAAGCCTGTAATATGGCCTTTTACAGCCTAATAAAGAGCCTACACGTAAATCACGTGGTTCCACGTGCCCAGACAGGTGGCCATCGGTCTAGTCCTTTCAGTCTCAATGGACTACGATGTATTAAGTCGTTTTCCTGAGCACCAGGCCCTTAGAACGCTTCTAACTACGTGCACAGGCCTTCTAAGCCTGTAATATGGCCTTTTACAGCCTAATAAAGAGCCTACACGTAAATCACGTGGTTCCACGTGCCCAGACAGGTGGCCATCGGTCTAGTCCTTTCAGTCTCAATGGACTACGATGTATTAAGTCGTTTTCCTGAGCACCAGGCCCTTAGAACGCTTCTAACTACGTGCACAGGCCTTCTAAGCCTGTAATATGGCCTTTTACAGCCTAATAAAGAGCCTACACGTAAATCACGTGGTTCCACGTGCCCAGACAGGTGGCCATCGGTCTAGTCCTTTCAGTCTCAATGGACTACGATGTATTAAGTCGTTTTCCTGAGCACCAGGCCCTTAGAACGCTTCTAACTACGTGCACAGGCCTTCTAAGCCTGTAATATGGCCTTTTACAGCCTAATAAAGAGCCTACACGTAAATCACGTGGTTCCACGTGCCCAGACAGGTGGCCATCGGTCTAGTCCTTTCAGTCTCAATGGACTACGATGTATTAAGTCGTTTTCCTGAGCACCAGGCCCTTAGAACGCTTCTAACTACGTGCACAGGCCTTCTAAGCCTGTAATATGGCCTTTTACAGCCTAATAAAGAGCCTACACCTAAATCACGTGGTTCCACGTGCCCAGACAGGTGGCCATCGGTCTAGTCCTTTCAGTCTCAATGGACTACGATGTATTAAGTCGTTTTCCTGAGCACCAGGCCCTTAGAACGCTTCTAACTACGTGCACAGGCCTTCTAAGCCTGTAATATGGCCTTTTACAGCCTAATAAAGAGCCTACACGTAAATCACGTGGTTCCACGTGCCCAGACAGGTGGCCATCGGTCTAGTCCTTTCAGTCTCAATGGACTACGATGTATTAAGTCGTTTTCCTGAGCACCAGGCCCTTAGAACGCTTCTAACTACGTGCACAGGCCTTCTAAGCCTGTAATATGGCCTTTTACAGCCTAATAAAGAGCCTACACGTAAATCACGTGGTTCCACGTGCCCAGACAGGTGGCCATCGGTCTAGTCCTTTCAGTCTCAATGGACTACGATGTATTAAGTCGTTTTCCTGAGCACCAGGCCCTTAGAACGCTTCTAACTACGTGCACAGGCCTTCTAAGCCTGTAATATGGCCTTTTACAGCCTAATAAAGAGCCTACACGTAAATCACGTGGTTCCACGTGCCCAGACAGGTGGCCATCGGTCTAGTCCTTTCAGTCTCAATGGACTACGATGTATTAAGTCGTTTTCCTGAGCACCAGGCCCTTAGAACGCTTCTAACTACGTGCACAGGCCTTCTAAGCCTGTAATATGGCCTTTTACAGCCTAATAAAGAGCCTACACGTAAATCACGTGGTTCCACGTGCCCAGACAGGTGGCCATCGGTCTAGTCCTTTCAGTCTCAATGGACTACGATGTATTAAGTCGTTTTCCTGAGCACCAGGCCCTTAGAACGCTTCTAACTACGTGCACAGGCCTTCTAAGCCTGTAATATGGCCTTTTACAGCCTAATAAAGAGCCTACACGTAAATCACGTGGTTCCACGTGCCCAGACAGGTGGCCATCGGTCTAGTCCTTTCAGTCTCAATGGACTACGATGTATTAAGTCGTTTTCCTGAGCACCAGGCCCTTAGAACGCTTCTAACTACGTGCACAGGCCTTCTAAGCCTGTAATATGGCCTTTTACAGCCTAATAAAGAGCCTACACGTAAATCACGTGGTTCCACGTGCCCAGACAGGTGGCCATCGGTCTAGTCCTTTCAGTCTCAATGGACTACGATGTATTAAGTCGTTTTCCTGAGCACCAGGCCCTTAGAACGCTTCTAACTACGTGCACAGGCCTTCTAAGCCTGTAATATGGCCTTTTACAGCCTAATAAAGAGCCTACACGTAAATCACGTGGTTCCACGTGCCCAGACAGGTGGCCATCGGTCTAGTCCTTTCAGTCTCAATGGACTACGATGTATTAAGTCGTTTTCCTGAGCGCCAGGCCCTTAGAACGCTTCTAACTACGTGCACAGGCCTTCTAAGCCTGTAATATGGCCTTTTACAGCCTAATAAAGAGCCTACACGTAAATCACGTGGTTCCACGTGCCCAGACAGGTGGCCATCGGTCTAGTCCTTTCAGTCTCAATGGACTACGATGTATTAAGTCGTTTTCCTGAGCACCAGGCCCTTAGAACGCTTCTAACTACGTGCACAGGCCTTCTAAGCCTGTAATATGGCCTTTTACAGCCTAATAAAGAGCCTACACCTAAATCACGCGGTTCCACGTGCCCAGACAGGTGGCCATCGGTCTAGTCCTTTCAGTCTCAATGGACTACGATGTATTAAGTCGTTTTCCTGAGCACCAGGCCCTTAGAACGCTTCTAACTACGTGCACAGGCCTTCTAAGCCTGTAATATGGCCTTTTACAGCCTAATAAAGAGCCTACACGTAAATCACGTGGTTCCACGTGCCCAGACAGGTGGCCATCGGTCTAGTCCTTTCAGTCTCAATGGACTACGATGTATTAAGTCGTTTTCCTGAGCACCAGGCCCTTAGAACGCTTCTAACTACGTGCACAGGCCTTCTAAGCCTGTAATATGGCCTTTTACAGCCTAATAAAGAGCCTACACCTAAATCACGCGGTTCCACGTGCCCAGACAGGTGGCCATCGGTCTAGTCCTTTCAGTCTCAATGGACTACGATGTATTAAGTCGTTTTCCTGAGCACCAGGCCCTTAGAACGCTTCTAACTACGTGCACAGGCCTTCTAAGCCTGTAATATGGCCTTTTACAGCCTAATAAAGAGCCTACACGTAAATCACGTGGTTCCACGTGCCCAGACAGGTGGCCATCGGTCTAGTCCTTTCAGTCTCAATGGACTACGATGTATTAAGTCGTTTTCCTGAGCGCCAGGCCCTTAGAACGCTTCTAACTACGTGCACAGGCCTTCTAAGCCTGTAATATGGCCTTTTACAGCCTAATAAAGAGCCTACACCTAAATCACGCGGTTCCACGTGCCCAGACAGGTGGCCATCGGTCTAGTCCTTTCAGTCTCAATGGACTACGATGTATTAAGTCGTTTTCCTGAGCACCAGGCCCTTAGAACGCTTCTAACTACGTGCACAGGCCTTCTAAGCCTGTAATATGGCCTTTTACAGCCTAATAAAGAGCCTACACGTAAATCACGTGGTTCCACGTGCCCAGACAGGTGGCCATCGGTCTAGTCCTTTCAGTCTCAATGGACTACGATGTATTAAGTCGTTTTCCTGAGCACCAGGCCCTTAGAACGCTTCTAACTACGTGCACAGGCCTTCTAAGCCTGTAATATGGCCTTTTACAGCCTAATAAAGAGTCTACACCTAAATCACGCGGTTCCACGTGCCCAGACAGGTGGCCATCGGTCTAGTCCTTTCAGTCTCAATGGACTACGATGTATTAAGTCGTTTTCCTGAGCACCAGGCCCTTAGAACGCTTCTAACTACGTGCACAGGCCTTCTAAGCCTGTAATATGGCCTTTTACAGCCTAATAAAGAGCCTACACCTAAATCACGCGGTTCCACGTGCCCAGACAGGTGGCCATCGGTCTAGTCCTTTCAGTCTCAATGGACTACGATGTATTAAGTCGTTTTCCTGAGCACCAGGCCCTTAGAACGCTTCTAACTACGTACACAGGCCTTAAGCCTGTAATATGCCTTTTACAGCCTAATAAAGAGCTACACGTAAATCACGTGGTTCCACGTGCCCAGACAGGTGGCCATCGGTTAGTCCTTTCAGTCTCAATGACTACGATGTATTAAGTCGTTTTCCTGAGCACCAGCCCTTAGAACGCTTCTAACACGTGCACAGCCTTCTAAGCCTGTAATATGGCCTTTTACAGCCTAATAAAGAGCTACACCTAAATCACGGGTTCCACGTGCCAGACAGGTGGCCACGGTCTAGTCCTTTCAGTCTCAATGGACTACGATGTATTAAGTCGTTTTCCGAGACCAGGCCCTAGAACGCTTCTACTAACGAACTTAATACATCGTAGTCCATTGAGACTTGAAAGGACTAGACGTGGCCACCTGTCTAGCACTGGAACGCATGATTAGGTGTAGGCTTCTTATTAGGCTGTAAAAGGCTTTACAGGCTTAAGAGGACTTGCACGTGTTAGAAGCATGTCTAAGGGCCTGGTGCTCAGGAAAACGACTTAATACATCGTAGTCCATTGAGACTGAAAGGACTAGACCGATGGCCACCTGTCTGGGCACGTGGAACCACGTGATTTACGTGTAGGCTCTTTATTAGGCTGTAAAAGGCCATATTACAGGCTTATAAGGCCTGTGCACGTAGTTAGAAGCGTTCTAAGGGCCTGGTGCTCAGGAAAACGACTTAATACATCGTAGTCCATTGAGACTGAAAGGACTAGACCGATGGCCACCTGTCTGGGCACGTGGAACCGCGTGATTTAGGTGTAGGCTCTTTATTAGGCTGTAAAAGGCCATATTACAGGCTTAGAAGGCCTGTGCACGTAGTTAGAAGCGTTCTAAGGGCCTGGTGCTCAGGAAAACGACTTAATACATCGTAGTCCATTGAGACTGAAAGGACTAGACCGATGGCCACCTGTCTGGGCACGTGGAACCGCGTGATTTACGTGTAGGCTCTTTATTAGGCTGTAAAAGGCCATATTACAGGCTTAGAAGGCCTGTGCACGTAGTTAGAAGCGTTCTAAGGGCCTGGTGCTCAGGAAAACGACTTAATACATCGTAGTCCATTGAGACTGAAAGGACTAGACCGATGGCCACCTGTCTGGGCACGTGGAACCACGTGATTTACGTGTAGGCTCTTTATTAGGCTGTAAAAGGCCATATTACAGGCTTAGAAGGCCTGTGCACGTAGTTAGAAGCGTTCTAAGGGCCTGGCGCTCAGGAAAACGACTTAATACATCGTAGTCCATTGAGACTGAAAGGACTAGACCGATGGCCACCTGTCTGGGCACGTGGAACCACGTGATTTACGTGTAGGCTCTTTATTAGGCTGTAAAAGGCCATATTACAGGCTTAGAAGGCCTGTGCACGTAGTTAGAAGCGTTCTAAGGGCCTGGCGCTCAGGAAAACGACTTAATACATCGTAGTCCATTGAGACTGAAAGGACTAGACCGATGGCCACCTGTCTGGGCACGTGGAACCACGTGATTTACGTGTAGGCTCTTTATTAGGCTGTAAAAGGCCATATTACAGGCTTAGAAGGCCTGTGCACGTAGTTAGAAGCGTTCTAAGGGCCTGGTGCTCAGGAAAACGACTTAATACATCGTAGTCCATTGAGACTGAAAGGACTAGACCGATGGCCACCTGTCTGGGCACGTGGAACCGCGTGATTTACGTGTAGGCTCTTTATTAGGCTGTAAAAGGCCATATTACAGGCTTAGAAGGCCTGTGCACGTAGTTAGAAGCGTTCTAAGGGCCTGGTGCTCAGGAAAACGACTTAATACATCGTAGTCCATTGAGACTGAAAGGACTAGACCGATGGCCACCTGTCTGGGCACGTGGAACCACGTGATTTACGTGTAGGCTCTTTATTAGGCTGTAAAAGGCCATATTACAGGCTTAGAAGGCCTGTGCACGTAGTTAGAAGCGTTCTAAGGGCCTGGCGCTCAGGAAAACGACTTAATACATCGTAGTCCATTGAGACTGAAAGGACTAGACCGATGGCCACCTGTCTGGGCACGTGGAACCGCGTGATTTAGGTGTAGGCTCTTTATTAGGCTGTAAAAGGCCATATTACAGGCTTAGAAGGCCTGTGCACGTAGTTAGAAGCGTTCTAAGGGCCTGGTGCTCAGGAAAACGACTTAATACATCGTAGTCCATTGAGACTGAAAGGACTAGACCGATGGCCACCTGTCTGGGCACGTGGAACCACGTGATTTACGTGTAGGCTCTTTATTAGGCTGTAAAAGGCCATATTACAGGCTTAGAAGGCCTGTGCACGTAGTTAGAAGCGTTCTAAGGGCCTGGCGCTCAGGAAAACGACTTAATACATCGTAGTCCATTGAGACTGAAAGGACTAGACCGATGGCCACCTGTCTGGGCACGTGGAACCACGTGATTTACGTGTAGGCTCTTTATTAGGCTGTAAAAGGCCATATTACAGGCTTAGAAGGCCTGTGCACGTAGTTAGAAGCGTTCTAAGGGCCTGGCGCTCAGGAAAACGACTTAATACATCGTAGTCCATTGAGACTGAAAGGACTAGACCGATGGCCACCTGTCTGGGCACGTGGAACCACGTGATTTACGTGTAGGCTCTTTATTAGGCTGTAAAAGGCCATATTACAGGCTTAGAAGGCCTGTGCACGTAGTTAGAAGCGTTCTAAGGGCCTGGTGCTCAGGAAAACGACTTAATACATCGTAGTCCATTGAGACTGAAAGGACTAGACCGATGGCCACCTGTCTGGGCACGTGGAACCACGTGATTTACGTGTAGGCTCTTTATTAGGCTGTAAAAGGCCATATTACAGGCTTAGAAGGCCTGTGCACGTAGTTAGAAGCGTTCTAAGGGCCTGGTGCTCAGGAAAACGACTTAATACATCGTAGTCCATTGAGACTGAAAGGACTAGACCGATGGCCACCTGTCTGGGCACGTGGAACCACGTGATTTACGTGTAGGCTCTTTATTAGGCTGTAAAAGGCCATATTACAGGCTTAGAAGGCCTGTGCACGTAGTTAGAAGCGTTCTAAGGGCCTGGTGCTCAGGAAAACGACTTAATACATCGTAGTCCATTGAGACTGAAAGGACTAGACCGATGGCCACCTGTCTGGGCACGTGGAACCACGTGATTTACGTGTAGGCTCTTTATTAGGCTGTAAAAGGCCATATTACAGGCTTAGAAGGCCTGTGCACGTAGTTAGAAGCGTTCTAAGGGCCTGGTGCTCAGGAAAACGACTTAATACATCGTAGTCCATTGAGACTGAAAGGACTAGACCGATGGCCACCTGTCTGGGCACGTGGAACCACGTGATTTACGTGTAGGCTCTTTATTAGGCTGTAAAAGGCCATATTACAGGCTTAGAAGGCCTGTGCACGTAGTTAGAAGCGTTCTAAGGGCCTGGTGCTCAGGAAAACGACTTAATACATCGTAGTCCATTGAGACTGAAAGGACTAGACCGATGGCCACCTGTCTGGGCACGTGGAACCACGTGATTTACGTGTAGGCTCTTTATTAGGCTGTAAAAGGCCATATTACAGGCTTAGAAGGCCTGTGCACGTAGTTAGAAGCGTTCTAAGGGCCTGGTGCTCAGGAAAACGACTTAATACATCGTAGTCCATTGAGACTGAAAGGACTAGACCGATGGCCACCTGTCTGGGCACGTGGAACCACGTGATTTACGTGTAGACTCTTTATTAGGCTGTAAAAGGCCATATTACAGGCTTAGAAGGCCTGTGCACGTAGTTAGAAGCGTTCTAAGGGCCTGGTGCTCAGGAAAACGACTTAATACATCGTAGTCCATTGAGACTGAAAGGACTAGACCGATGGCCACCTGTCTGGGCACGTGGAACCACGTGATTTACGTGTAGGCTCTTTATTAGGCTGTAAAAGGCCATATTACAGGCTTAGAAGGCCTGTGCACGTAGTTAGAAGCGTTCTAAGGGCCTGGTGCTCAGGAAAACGACTTAATACATCGTAGTCCATTGAGACTGAAAGGACTAGACCGATGGCCACCTGTCTGGGCACGTGGAACCACGTGATTTACGTGTAGGCTCTTTATTAGGCTGTAAAAGGCCATATTACAGGCTTAGAAGGCCTGTGCACGTAGTTAGAAGCGTTCTAAGGGCCTGGTGCTCAGGAAAACGACTTAATACATCGTAGTCCATTGAGACTGAAAGGACTAGACCGATGGCCACCTGTCTGGGCACGTGGAACCACGTGATTTACGTGTAGGCTCTTTATTAGGCTGTAAAAGGCCATATTACAGGCTTAGAAGGCCTGTGCACGTAGTTAGAAGCGTTCTAAGGGCCTGGTGCTCAGGAAAACGACTTAATACATCGTAGTCCATTGAGACTGAAAGGACTAGACCGATGGCCACCTGTCTGGGCACGTGGAACCACGTGATTTACGTGTAGGCTCTTTATTAGGCTGTAAAAGGCCATATTACAGGCTTAGAAGGCCTGTGCACGTAGTTAGAAGCGTTCTAAGGGCCTGGTGCTCAGGAAAACGACTTAATACATCGTAGTCCATTGAGACTGAAAGGACTAGACCGATGGCCACCTGTCTGGGCACGTGGAACCACGTGATTTACGTGTAGGCTCTTTATTAGGCTGTAAAAGGCCATATTACAGGCTTAGAAGGCCTGTGCACGTAGTTAGAAGCGTTCTAAGGGCCTGGTGCTCAGGAAAACGACTTAATACATCGTAGTCCATTGAGACTGAAAGGACTAGACCGATGGCCACCTGTCTGGGCACGTGGAACCACGTGATTTACGTGTAGGCTCTTTATTAGGCTGTAAAAGGCCATATTACAGGCTTAGAAGGCCTGTGCACGTAGTTAGAAGCGTTCTAAGGGCCTGGTGCTCAGGAAAACGACTTAATACATCGTAGTCCATTGAGACTGAAAGGACTAGACCGATGGCCACCTGTCTGGGCACGTGGAACCACGTGATTTACGTGTAGGCTCTTTATTAGGCTGTAAAAGGCCATATTACAGGCTTAGAAGGCCTGTGCACGTAGTTAGAAGCGTTCTAAGGGCCTGGTGCTCAGGAAAACGACTTAATACATCGTAGTCCATTGAGACTGAAAGGACTAGACCGATGGCCACCTGTCTGGGCACGTGGAACCGCGTGATTTAGGTGTAGGCTCTTTATTAGGCTGTAAAAGGCCATATTACAGGCTTAGAAGGCCTGTGCACGTAGTTAGAAGCGTTCTAAGGGCCTGGTGCTCAGGAAAACGACTTAATACATCGTAGTCCATTGAGACTGAAAGGACTAGACCGATGGCCACCTGTCTGGGCACGTGGAACCACGTGATTTACGTGTAGGCTCTTTATTAGGCTGTAAAAGGCCATATTACAGGCTTAGAAGGCCTGTGCACGTAGTTAGAAGCGTTCTAAGGGCCTGGTGCTCAGGAAAACGACTTAATACATCGTAGTCCATTGAGACTGAAAGGACTAGACCGATGGCCACCTGTCTGGGCACGTGGAACCGCGTGATTTAGGTGTAGGCTCTTTATTAGGCTGTAAAAGGCCATATTACAGGCTTAGAAGGCCTGTGCACGTAGTTAGAAGCGTTCTAAGGGCCTGGTGCTCAGGAAAACGACTTAATACATCGTAGTCCATTGAGACTGAAAGGACTAGACCGATGGCCACCTGTCTGGGCACGTGGAACCACGTGATTTACGTGTAGGCTCTTTATTAGGCTGTAAAAGGCCATATTACAGGCTTAGAAGGCCTGTGCACGTAGTTAGAAGCGTTCTAAGGGCCTGGTGCTCAGGAAAACGACTTAATACATCGTAGTCCATTGAGACTGAAAGGACTAGACCGATGGCCACCTGTCTGGGCACGTGGAACCACGTGATTTACGTGTAGGCTCTTTATTAGGCTGTAAAAGGCCATATTACAGGCTTAGAAGGCCTGTGCACGTAGTTAGAAGCGTTCTAAGGGCCTGGTGCTCAGGAAAACGACTTAATACATCGTAGTCCATTGAGACTGAAAGGACTAGACCGATGGCCACCTGTCTGGGCACGTGGAACCACGTGATTTACGTGTAGGCTCTTTATTAGGCTGTAAAAGGCCATATTACAGGCTTAGAAGGCCTGTGCACGTAGTTAGAAGCGTTCTAAGGGCCTGGTGCTCAGGAAAACGACTTAATACATCGTAGTCCATTGAGACTGAAAGGACTAGACCGATGGCCACCTGTCTGGGCACGTGGAACCACGTGATTTACGTGTAGGCTCTTTATTAGGCTGTAAAAGGCCATATTACAGGCTTAGAAGGCCTGTGCACGTAGTTAGAAGCGTTCTAAGGGCCTGGTGCTCAGGAAAACGACTTAATACATCGTAGTCCATTGAGACTGAAAGGACTAGACCGATGGCCACCTGTCTGGGCACGTGGAACCACGTGATTTACGTGTAGGCTCTTTATTAGGCTGTAAAAGGCCATATTACAGGCTTAGAAGGCCTGTGCACGTAGTTAGAAGCGTTCTAAGGGCCTGGTGCTCAGGAAAACGACTTAATACATCGTAGTCCATTGAGACTGAAAGGACTAGACCGATGGCCACCTGTCTGGGCACGTGGAACCACGTGATTTACGTGTAGGCTCTTTATTAGGCTGTAAAAGGCCATATTACAGGCTTAGAAGGCCTGTGCACGTAGTTAGAAGCGTTCTAAGGGCCTGGTGCTCAGGAAAACGACTTAATACATCGTAGTCCATTGAGACTGAAAGGACTAGACCGATGGCCACCTGTCTGGGCACGTGGAACCACGTGATTTACGTGTAGGCTCTTTATTAGGCTGTAAAAGGCCATATTACAGGCTTAGAAGGCCTGTGCACGTAGTTAGAAGCGTTCTAAGGGCCTGGTGCTCAGGAAAACGACTTAATACATCGTAGTCCATTGAGACTGAAAGGACTAGACCGATGGCCACCTGTCTGGGCACGTGGAACCACGTGATTTACGTGTAGGCTCTTTATTAGGCTGTAAAAGGCCATATTACAGGCTTAGAAGGCCTGTGCACGTAGTTAGAAGCGTTCTAAGGGCCTGGTGCTCAGGAAAACGACTTAATACATCGTAGTCCATTGAGACTGAAAGGACTAGACCGATGGCCACCTGTCTGGGCACGTGGAACCACGTGATTTACGTGTAGGCTCTTTATTAGGCTGTAAAAGGCCATATTACAGGCTTAGAAGGCCTGTGCACGTAGTTAGAAGCGTTCTAAGGGCCTGGTGCTCAGGAAAACGACTTAATACATCGTAGTCCATTGAGACTGAAAGGACTAGACCGATGGCCACCTGTCTGGGCACGTGGAACCACGTGATTTACGTGTAGGCTCTTTATTAGGCTGTAAAAGGCCATATTACAGGCTTAGAAGGCCTGTGCACGTAGTTAGAAGCGTTCTAAGGGCCTGGTGCTCAGGAAAACGACTTAATACATCGTAGTCCATTGAGACTGAAAGGACTAGACCGATGGCCACCTGTCTGGGCACGTGGAACCACGTGATTTACGTGTAGGCTCTTTATTAGGCTGTAAAAGGCCATATTACAGGCTTAGAAGGCCTGTGCACGTAGTTAGAAGCGTTCTAAGGGCCTGGTGCTCAGGAAAACGACTTAATACATCGTAGTCCATTGAGACTGAAAGGACTAGACCGATGGCCACCTGTCTGGGCACGTGGAACCACGTGATTTACGTGTAGGCTCTTTATTAGGCTGTAAAAGGCCATATTACAGGCTTAGAAGGCCTGTGCACGTAGTTAGAAGCGTTCTAAGGGCCTGGTGCTCAGGAAAACGACTTAATACATCGTAGTCCATTGAGACTGAAAGGACTAGACCGATGGCCACCTGTCTGGGCACGTGGAACCACGTGATTTACGTGTAGGCTCTTTATTAGGCTGTAAAAGGCCATATTACAGGCTTAGAAGGCCTGTGCACGTAGTTAGAAGCGTTCTAAGGGCCTGGTGCTCAGGAAAACGACTTAATACATCGTAGTCCATTGAGACTGAAAGGACTAGACCGATGGCCACCTGTCTGGGCACGTGGAACCACGTGATTTACGTGTAGGCTCTTTATTAGGCTGTAAAAGGCCATATTACAGGCTTAGAAGGCCTGTGCACGTAGTTAGAAGCGTTCTAAGGGCCTGGCGCTCAGGAAAACGACTTAATACATCGTAGTCCATTGAGACTGAAAGGACTAGACCGATGGCCACCTGTCTGGGCACGTGGAACCACGTGATTTACGTGTAGGCTCTTTATTAGGCTGTAAAAGGCCATATTACAGGCTTAGAAGGCCTGTGCACGTAGTTAGAAGCGTTCTAAGGGCCTGGTGCTCAGGAAAACGACTTAATACATCGTAGTCCATTGAGACTGAAAGGACTAGACCGATGGCCACCTGTCTGGGCACGTGGAACCACGTGATTTACGTGTAGGCTCTTTATTAGGCTGTAAAAGGCCATATTACAGGCTTAGAAGGCCTGTGCACGTAGTTAGAAGCGTTCTAAGGGCCTGGTGCTCAGGAAAACGACTTAATACATCGTAGTCCATTGAGACTGAAAGGACTAGACCGATGGCCACCTGTCTGGGCACGTGGAACCACGTGATTTACGTGTAGGCTCTTTATTAGGCTGTAAAAGGCCATATTACAGGCTTAGAAGGCCTGTGCACGTAGTTAGAAGCGTTCTAAGGGCCTGGTGCTCAGGAAAACGACTTAATACATCGTAGTCCATTGAGACTGAAAGGACTAGACCGATGGCCACCTGTCTGGGCACGTGGAACCACGTGATTTACGTGTAGGCTCTTTATTAGGCTGTAAAAGGCCATATTACAGGCTTAGAAGGCCTGTGCACGTAGTTAGAAGCGTTCTAAGGGCCTGGTGCTCAGGAAAACGACTTAATACATCGTAGTCCATTGAGACTGAAAGGACTAGACCGATGGCCACCTGTCTGGGCACGTGGAACCACGTGATTTACGTGTAGGCTCTTTATTAGGCTGTAAAAGGCCATATTACAGGCTTAGAAGGCCTGTGCACGTAGTTAGAAGCGTTCTAAGGGCCTGGTGCTCAGGAAAACGACTTAATACATCGTAGTCCATTGAGACTGAAAGGACTAGACCGATGGCCACCTGTCTGGGCACGTGGAACCACGTGATTTACGTGTAGGCTCTTTATTAGGCTGTAAAAGGCCATATTACAGGCTTAGAAGGCCTGTGCACGTAGTTAGAAGCGTTCTAAGGGCCTGGTGCTCAGGAAAACGACTTAATACATCGTAGTCCATTGAGACTGAAAGGACTAGACCGATGGCCACCTGTCTGGGCACGTGGAACCACGTGATTTACGTGTAGGCTCTTTATTAGGCTGTAAAAGGCCATATTACAGGCTTAGAAGGCCTGTGCACGTAGTTAGAAGCGTTCTAAGGGCCTGGTGCTCAGGAAAACGACTTAATACATCGTAGTCCATTGAGACTGAAAGGACTAGACCGATGGCCACCTGTCTGGGCACGTGGAACCACGTGATTTACGTGTAGGCTCTTTATTAGGCTGTAAAAGGCCATATTACAGGCTTAGAAGGCCTGTGCACGTAGTTAGAAGCGTTCTAAGGGCCTGGTGCTCAGGAAAACGACTTAATACATCGTAGTCCATTGAGACTGAAAGGACTAGACCGATGGCCACCTGTCTGGGCACGTGGAACCACGTGATTTACGTGTAGGCTCTTTATTAGGCTGTAAAAGGCCATATTACAGGCTTAGAAGGCCTGTGCACGTAGTTAGAAGCGTTCTAAGGGCCTGGTGCTCAGGAAAACGACTTAATACATCGTAGTCCATTGAGACTGAAAGGACTAGACCGATGGCCACCTGTCTGGGCACGTGGAACCACGTGATTTACGTGTAGGCTCTTTATTAGGCTGTAAAAGGCCATATTACAGGCTTAGAAGGCCTGTGCACGTAGTTAGAAGCGTTCTAAGGGCCTGGTGCTCAGGAAAACGACTTAATACATCGTAGTCCATTGAGACTGAAAGGACTAGACCGATGGCCACCTGTCTGGGCACGTGGAACCACGTGATTTACGTGTAGGCTCTTTATTAGGCTGTAAAAGGCCATATTACAGGCTTAGAAGGCCTGTGCACGTAGTTAGAAGCGTTCTAAGGGCCTGGTGCTCAGGAAAACGACTTAATACATCGTAGTCCATTGAGACTGAAAGGACTAGACCGATGGCCACCTGTCTGGGCACGTGGAACCACGTGATTTACGTGTAGGCTCTTTATTAGGCTGTAAAAGGCCATATTACAGGCTTAGAAGGCCTGTGCACGTAGTTAGAAGCGTTCTAAGGGCCTGGTGCTCAGGAAAACGACTTAATACATCGTAGTCCATTGAGACTGAAAGGACTAGACCGATGGCCACCTGTCTGGGCACGTGGAACCACGTGATTTACGTGTAGGCTCTTTATTAGGCTGTAAAAGGCCATATTACAGGCTTAGAAGGCCTGTGCACGTAGTTAGAAGCGTTCTAAGGGCCTGGTGCTCAGGAAAACGACTTAATACATCGTAGTCCATTGAGACTGAAAGGACTAGACCGATGGCCACCTGTCTGGGCACGTGGAACCACGTGATTTACGTGTAGGCTCTTTATTAGGCTGTAAAAGGCCATATTACAGGCTTAGAAGGCCTGTGCACGTAGTTAGAAGCGTTCTAAGGGCCTGGTGCTCAGGAAAACGACTTAATACATCGTAGTCCATTGAGACTGAAAGGACTAGACCGATGGCCACCTGTCTGGGCACGTGGAACCACGTGATTTACGTGTAGGCTCTTTATTAGGCTGTAAAAGGCCATATTACAGGCTTAGAAGGCCTGTGCACGTAGTTAGAAGCGTTCTAAGGGCCTGGTGCTCAGGAAAACGACTTAATACATCGTAGTCCATTGAGACTGAAAGGACTAGACCGATGGCCACCTGTCTGGGCACGTGGAACCACGTGATTTACGTGTAGGCTCTTTATTAGGCTGTAAAAGGCCATATTACAGGCTTAGAAGGCCTGTGCACGTAGTTAGAAGCGTTCTAAGGGCCTGGTGCTCAGGAAAACGACTTAATACATCGTAGTCCATTGAGACTGAAAGGACTAGACCGATGGCCACCTGTCTGGGCACGTGGAACCACGTGATTTACGTGTAGGCTCTTTATTAGGCTGTAAAAGGCCATATTACAGGCTTAGAAGGCCTGTGCACGTAGTTAGAAGCGTTCTAAGGGCCTGGTGCTCAGGAAAACGACTTAATACATCGTAGTCCATTGAGACTGAAAGGACTAGACCGATGGCCACCTGTCTGGGCACGTGGAACCACGTGATTTACGTGTAGGCTCTTTATTAGGCTGTAAAAGGCCATATTACAGGCTTAGAAGGCCTGTGCACGTAGTTAGAAGCGTTCTAAGGGCCTGGTGCTCAGGAAAACGACTTAATACATCGTAGTCCATTGAGACTGAAAGGACTAGACCGATGGCCACCTGTCTGGGCACGTGGAACCACGTGATTTACGTGTAGGCTCTTTATTAGGCTGTAAAAGGCCATATTACAGGCTTAGAAGGCCTGTGCACGTAGTTAGAAGCGTTCTAAGGGCCTGGTGCTCAGGAAAACGACTTAATACATCGTAGTCCATTGAGACTGAAAGGACTAGACCGATGGCCACCTGTCTGGGCACGTGGAACCACGTGATTTACGTGTAGGCTCTTTATTAGGCTGTAAAAGGCCATATTACAGGCTTAGAAGGCCTGTGCACGTAGTTAGAAGCGTTCTAAGGGCCTGGTGCTCAGGAAAACGACTTAATACATCGTAGTCCATTGAGACTGAAAGGACTAGACCGATGGCCACCTGTCTGGGCACGTGGAACCACGTGATTTACGTGTAGGCTCTTTATTAGGCTGTAAAAGGCCATATTACAGGCTTAGAAGGCCTGTGCACGTAGTTAGAAGCGTTCTAAGGGCCTGGTGCTCAGGAAAACGACTTAATACATCGTAGTCCATTGAGACTGAAAGGACTAGACCGATGGCCACCTGTCTGGGCACGTGGAACCACGTGATTTACGTGTAGGCTCTTTATTAGGCTGTAAAAGGCCATATTACAGGCTTAGAAGGCCTGTGCACGTAGTTAGAAGCGTTCTAAGGGCCTGGTGCTCAGGAAAACGACTTAATACATCGTAGTCCATTGAGACTGAAAGGACTAGACCGATGGCCACCTGTCTGGGCACGTGGAACCACGTGATTTACGTGTAGGCTCTTTATTAGGCTGTAAAAGGCCATATTACAGGCTTAGAAGGCCTGTGCACGTAGTTAGAAGCGTTCTAAGGGCCTGGTGCTCAGGAAAACGACTTAATACATCGTAGTCCATTGAGACTGAAAGGACTAGACCGATGGCCACCTGTCTGGGCACGTGGAACCACGTGATTTACGTGTAGGCTCTTTATTAGGCTGTAAAAGGCCATATTACAGGCTTAGAAGGCCTGTGCACGTAGTTAGAAGCGTTCTAAGGGCCTGGTGCTCAGGAAAACGACTTAATACATCGTAGTCCATTGAGACTGAAAGGACTAGACCGATGGCCACCTGTCTGGGCACGTGGAACCACGTGATTTACGTGTAGGCTCTTTATTAGGCTGTAAAAGGCCATATTACAGGCTTAGAAGGCCTGTGCACGTAGTTAGAAGCGTTCTAAGGGCCTGGTGCTCAGGAAAACGACTTAATACATCGTAGTCCATTGAGACTGAAAGGACTAGACCGATGGCCACCTGTCTGGGCACGTGGAACCACGTGATTTACGTGTAGGCTCTTTATTAGGCTGTAAAAGGCCATATTACAGGCTTAGAAGGCCTGTGCACGTAGTTAGAAGCGTTCTAAGGGCCTGGTGCTCAGGAAAACGACTTAATACATCGTAGTCCATTGAGACTGAAAGGACTAGACCGATGGCCACCTGTCTGGGCACGTGGAACCACGTGATTTACGTGTAGGCTCTTTATTAGGCTGTAAAAGGCCATATTACAGGCTTAGAAGGCCTGTGCACGTAGTTAGAAGCGTTCTAAGGGCCTGGTGCTCAGGAAAACGACTTAATACATCGTAGTCCATTGAGACTGAAAGGACTAGACCGATGGCCACCTGTCTGGGCACGTGGAACCACGTGATTTACGTGTAGGCTCTTTATTAGGCTGTAAAAGGCCATATTACAGGCTTAGAAGGCCTGTGCACGTAGTTAGAAGCGTTCTAAGGGCCTGGTGCTCAGGAAAACGACTTAATACATCGTAGTCCATTGAGACTGAAAGGACTAGACCGATGGCCACCTGTCTGGGCACGTGGAACCACGTGATTTACGTGTAGGCTCTTTATTAGGCTGTAAAAGGCCATATTACAGGCTTAGAAGGCCTGTGCACGTAGTTAGAAGCGTTCTAAGGGCCTGGTGCTCAGGAAAACGACTTAATACATCGTAGTCCATTGAGACTGAAAGGACTAGACCGATGGCCACCTGTCTGGGCACGTGGAACCACGTGATTTACGTGTAGGCTCTTTATTAGGCTGTAAAAGGCCATATTACAGGCTTAGAAGGCCTGTGCACGTAGTTAGAAGCGTTCTAAGGGCCTGGTGCTCAGGAAAACGACTTAATACATCGTAGTCCATTGAGACTGAAAGGACTAGACCGATGGCCACCTGTCTGGGCACGTGGAACCACGTGATTTACGTGTAGGCTCTTTATTAGGCTGTAAAAGGCCATATTACAGGCTTAGAAGGCCTGTGCACGTAGTTAGAAGCGTTCTAAGGGCCTGGTGCTCAGGAAAACGACTTAATACATCGTAGTCCATTGAGACTGAAAGGACTAGACCGATGGCCACCTGTCTGGGCACGTGGAACCACGTGATTTACGTGTAGGCTCTTTATTAGGCTGTAAAAGGCCATATTACAGGCTTAGAAGGCCTGTGCACGTAGTTAGAAGCGTTCTAAGGGCCTGGTGCTCAGGAAAACGACTTAATACATCGTAGTCCATTGAGACTGAAAGGACTAGACCGATGGCCACCTGTCTGGGCACGTGGAACCACGTGATTTACGTGTAGGCTCTTTATTAGGCTGTAAAAGGCCATATTACAGGCTTAGAAGGCCTGTGCACGTAGTTAGAAGCGTTCTAAGGGCCTGGTGCTCAGGAAAACGACTTAATACATCGTAGTCCATTGAGACTGAAAGGACTAGACCGATGGCCACCTGTCTGGGCACGTGGAACCACGTGATTTACGTGTAGGCTCTTTATTAGGCTGTAAAAGGCCATATTACAGGCTTAGAAGGCCTGTGCACGTAGTTAGAAGCGTTCTAAGGGCCTGGTGCTCAGGAAAACGACTTAATACATCGTAGTCCATTGAGACTGAAAGGACTAGACCGATGGCCACCTGTCTGGGCACGTGGAACCACGTGATTTACGTGTAGGCTCTTTATTAGGCTGTAAAAGGCCATATTACAGGCTTAGAAGGCCTGTGCACGTAGTTAGAAGCGTTCTAAGGGCCTGGTGCTCAGGAAAACGACTTAATACATCGTAGTCCATTGAGACTGAAAGGACTAGACCGATGGCCACCTGTCTGGGCACGTGGAACCACGTGATTTACGTGTAGGCTCTTTATTAGGCTGTAAAAGGCCATATTACAGGCTTAGAAGGCCTGTGCACGTAGTTAGAAGCGTTCTAAGGGCCTGGTGCTCAGGAAAACGACTTAATACATCGTAGTCCATTGAGACTGAAAGGACTAGACCGATGGCCACCTGTCTGGGCACGTGGAACCACGTGATTTACGTGTAGGCTCTTTATTAGGCTGTAAAAGGCCATATTACAGGCTTAGAAGGCCTGTGCACGTAGTTAGAAGCGTTCTAAGGGCCTGGTGCTCAGGAAAACGACTTAATACATCGTAGTCCATTGAGACTGAAAGGACTAGACCGATGGCCACCTGTCTGGGCACGTGGAACCACGTGATTTACGTGTAGGCTCTTTATTAGGCTGTAAAAGGCCATATTACAGGCTTAGAAGGCCTGTGCACGTAGTTAGAAGCGTTCTAAGGGCCTGGTGCTCAGGAAAACGACTTAATACATCGTAGTCCATTGAGACTGAAAGGACTAGACCGATGGCCACCTGTCTGGGCACGTGGAACCACGTGATTTACGTGTAGGCTCTTTATTAGGCTGTAAAAGGCCATATTACAGGCTTAGAAGGCCTGTGCACGTAGTTAGAAGCGTTCTAAGGGCCTGGTGCTCAGGAAAACGACTTAATACATCGTAGTCCATTGAGACTGAAAGGACTAGACCGATGGCCACCTGTCTGGGCACGTGGAACCACGTGATTTACGTGTAGGCTCTTTATTAGGCTGTAAAAGGCCATATTACAGGCTTAGAAGGCCTGTGCACGTAGTTAGAAGCGTTCTAAGGGCCTGGTGCTCAGGAAAACGACTTAATACATCGTAGTCCATTGAGACTGAAAGGACTAGACCGATGGCCACCTGTCTGGGCACGTGGAACCACGTGATTTACGTGTAGGCTCTTTATTAGGCTGTAAAAGGCCATATTACAGGCTTAGAAGGCCTGTGCACGTAGTTAGAAGCGTTCTAAGGGCCTGGTGCTCAGGAAAACGACTTAATACATCGTAGTCCATTGAGACTGAAAGGACTAGACCGATGGCCACCTGTCTGGGCACGTGGAACCACGTGATTTACGTGTAGGCTCTTTATTAGGCTGTAAAAGGCCATATTACAGGCTTAGAAGGCCTGTGCACGTAGTTAGAAGCGTTCTAAGGGCCTGGTGCTCAGGAAAACGACTTAATACATCGTAGTCCATTGAGACTGAAAGGACTAGACCGATGGCCACCTGTCTGGGCACGTGGAACCACGTGATTTACGTGTAGACTCTTTATTAGGCTGTAAAAGGCCATATTACAGGCTTAGAAGGCCTGTGCACGTAGTTAGAAGCGTTCTAAGGGCCTGGTGCTCAGGAAAACGACTTAATACATCGTAGTCCATTGAGACTGAAAGGACTAGACCGATGGCCACCTGTCTGGGCACGTGGAACCACGTGATTTACGTGTAGGCTCTTTATTAGGCTGTAAAAGGCCATATTACAGGCTTAGAAGGCCTGTGCACGTAGTTAGAAGCGTTCTAAGGGCCTGGTGCTCAGGAAAACGACTTAATACATCGTAGTCCATTGAGACTGAAAGGACTAGACCGATGGCCACCTGTCTGGGCACGTGGAACCACGTGATTTACGTGTAGGCTCTTTATTAGGCTGTAAAAGGCCATATTACAGGCTTAGAAGGCCTGTGCACGTAGTTAGAAGCGTTCTAAGGGCCTGGTGCTCAGGAAAACGACTTAATACATCGTAGTCCATTGAGACTGAAAGGACTAGACCGATGGCCACCTGTCTGGGCACGTGGAACCACGTGATTTACGTGTAGGCTCTTTATTAGGCTGTAAAAGGCCATATTACAGGCTTAGAAGGCCTGTGCACGTAGTTAGAAGCGTTCTAAGGGCCTGGTGCTCAGGAAAACGACTTAATACATCGTAGTCCATTGAGACTGAAAGGACTAGACCGATGGCCACCTGTCTGGGCACGTGGAACCACGTGATTTACGTGTAGGCTCTTTATTAGGCTGTAAAAGGCCATATTACAGGCTTAGAAGGCCTGTGCACGTAGTTAGAAGCGTTCTAAGGGCCTGGTGCTCAGGAAAACGACTTAATACATCGTAGTCCATTGAGACTGAAAGGACTAGACCGATGGCCACCTGTCTGGGCACGTGGAACCACGTGATTTACGTGTAGGCTCTTTATTAGGCTGTAAAAGGCCATATTACAGGCTTAGAAGGCCTGTGCACGTAGTTAGAAGCGTTCTAAGGGCCTGGTGCTCAGGAAAACGACTTAATACATCGTAGTCCATTGAGACTGAAAGGACTAGACCGATGGCCACCTGTCTGGGCACGTGGAACCACGTGATTTACGTGTAGGCTCTTTATTAGGCTGTAAAAGGCCATATTACAGGCTTAGAAGGCCTGTGCACGTAGTTAGAAGCGTTCTAAGGGCCTGGTGCTCAGGAAAACGACTTAATACATCGTAGTCCATTGAGACTGAAAGGACTAGACCGATGGCCACCTGTCTGGGCACGTGGAACCACGTGATTTACGTGTAGGCTCTTTATTAGGCTGTAAAAGGCCATATTACAGGCTTAGAAGGCCTGTGCACGTAGTTAGAAGCGTTCTAAGGGCCTGGTGCTCAGGAAAACGACTTAATACATCGTAGTCCATTGAGACTGAAAGGACTAGACCGATGGCCACCTGTCTGGGCACGTGGAACCACGTGATTTACGTGTAGGCTCTTTATTAGGCTGTAAAAGGCCATATTACAGGCTTAGAAGGCCTGTGCACGTAGTTAGAAGCGTTCTAAGGGCCTGGTGCTCAGGAAAACGACTTAATACATCGTAGTCCATTGAGACTGAAAGGACTAGACCGATGGCCACCTGTCTGGGCACGTGGAACCACGTGATTTACGTGTAGGCTCTTTATTAGGCTGTAAAAGGCCATATTACAGGCTTAGAAGGCCTGTGCACGTAGTTAGAAGCGTTCTAAGGGCCTGGTGCTCAGGAAAACGACTTAATACATCGTAGTCCATTGAGACTGAAAGGACTAGACCGATGGCCACCTGTCTGGGCACGTGGAACCACGTGATTTACGTGTAGGCTCTTTATTAGGCTGTAAAAGGCCATATTACAGGCTTAGAAGGCCTGTGCACGTAGTTAGAAGCGTTCTAAGGGCCTGGTGCTCAGGAAAACGACTTAATACATCGTAGTCCATTGAGACTGAAAGGACTAGACCGATGGCCACCTGTCTGGGCACGTGGAACCACGTGATTTACGTGTAGGCTCTTTATTAGGCTGTAAAAGGCCATATTACAGGCTTAGAAGGCCTGTGCACGTAGTTAGAAGCGTTCTAAGGGCCTGGTGCTCAGGAAAACGACTTAATACATCGTAGTCCATTGAGACTGAAAGGACTAGACCGATGGCCACCTGTCTGGGCACGTGGAACCACGTGATTTACGTGTAGGCTCTTTATTAGGCTGTAAAAGGCCATATTACAGGCTTAGAAGGCCTGTGCACGTAGTTAGAAGCGTTCTAAGGGCCTGGTGCTCAGGAAAACGACTTAATACATCGTAGTCCATTGAGACTGAAAGGACTAGACCGATGGCCACCTGTCTGGGCACGTGGAACCACGTGATTTACGTGTAGGCTCTTTATTAGGCTGTAAAAGGCCATATTACAGGCTTAGAAGGCCTGTGCACGTAGTTAGAAGCGTTCTAAGGGCCTGGTGCTCAGGAAAACGACTTAATACATCGTAGTCCATTGAGACTGAAAGGACTAGACCGATGGCCACCTGTCTGGGCACGTGGAACCACGTGATTTACGTGTAGGCTCTTTATTAGGCTGTAAAAGGCCATATTACAGGCTTAGAAGGCCTGTGCACGTAGTTAGAAGCGTTCTAAGGGCCTGGTGCTCAGGAAAACGACTTAATACATCGTAGTCCATTGAGACTGAAAGGACTAGACCGATGGCCACCTGTCTGGGCACGTGGAACCGCGTGATTTAGGTGTAGACTCCTTATTAGGCTGTAAAAGGCCATTACAGGCTTAGAAGGCCTGCACGTAGTTTAGAAGCGTTCTAAGGGCCTGGCTCAAGAAAACGACTTAATACATCGTAGTCCATGAGACTGAAAGGACTAGACCGATGGCCACCTGTCTGGCACGTGGAACCACGTGATTTACGTGTAGGCTCTTTATTAGCTGTAAAAGGCCATATACAGGCTTAGAAGGCCGTGCACGTAGTAGTAAGTGTTCTCATCTATCTCTCTCTGTAAAATTTTTTTATTTAATTCCCTTATTACAATCAGTTTTAAAATAACTATTCGTTAAGTGAAATAATAAAGGACTAACTAAGACACATGGTGTAGTAAAGTGCTAATATTAGCTACTTCTTAGCATGGTACTAACTAAGACACATGGTGTAGTAAAGTGCTAATATTAGCTACTTCTTAGCATGGTACTAACTAAGACACATGGTGTAGTAAAGTGCTAATATTAGCTACTTCTTAGCATGGTACTAACTAAGACACATGGTGTAGTAAAGTGCTAATATTAGCTACTTCTTAGCATGGTACTAACTAAGACACATGGTGTAGTAAAGTGCTATGTGGTCTCCATTGAGATTGGAAGGATTAAGCAAATGGTAACCTTCCTAGGTGCGTGGAACCACGTGATTTACGTGTAAAGTCCTTATTTAGTCGTAAAAGGCCATAGTTCGGCCTTTAGAGGCCTTTACACGTAGTTGACAGTGTTATAAGGCCCTGTGGCCCAGAAAAACGACTTGGGATGTCGTGATTTTTAAAATTATTTTTTCACCACTAAAACCCATGAGACTTGTAGTTTTCAAAAATATTTTCATTTTTGATGAGACGCCGAATGAAAGCAGTTTAATCGCCGGCAACCGAAAACCCGCGATTTCCCGTAAATCCCGGGCTCGGTCCGTATAGTGGAATGTATACAAAGAAAGTACCCAGGGAGTAAACTCATTTCCCGAACGATTTTTAAAATTATTTTTTCACCACTAAAACCCATGAGACTTGTAGTTTTCAAAAATATTTTCATTTTTGATGAGACGCCGAATGAAAGCAGTTTAATCGCCGGCAACCGAAGACACGCGATTTCCCGTAAATCCCGGGCTCGGTCCGTATAGTGGAATGTATACAAAGAAAGTACCCAGTGAGTAAACTCATTTCCCGAACGATTTTTAAAATTATTTTTTCACCACTAAAACCCATGAGACTTGTAGTTTTCAAAAATGTTTTCATTTTTGATGAGACGCGGAATGAAAGCAGTTTAATCGCCGGCAACCGAAAACCCGCGATTTCCCGTAAATCCCGGGCTCGGCCCGTATAGTCGAATGTATACAAAGAAAGTACCCAGGGTGTAAACTCATTTCCCGAACGATTTTTAAAATTATTTTTTCACCACTAAAACCCATGAGACTTGTAGTTTTCAAATATGTTTTCATTTTCGATGAGACGCCGAATGAAAGCAGTTTAATCGCCGGCAACCGAAAACCCGCGATTTCCCGTAAATCCCGGGCTCGGCCAGTATAGTCGAATGTATACAAAGAAAGTACCCAGGGAGTAAACTACACAAATTTTTTAGTTCAATTAAGTCCCACAGTCAATCGTTTCACTGTTAAAAGCGATGCAACCTAGTAATATCAGAAAAATATCGCTAAATACATGTTGGTACGAATATGTGACGCAACCGTTTTAACTCAAACGGATTGATACCGTTAGAAAGTCAATGAAATGTGAAACAGGGTATACAAAGAAAGTAAGCAAGAGAATATTTAACTTTACCATCTGGTATGCATAACAATTTTGTGACAATCGTAATGGATGACAAATGTAACTATCAATCTGATGCAGGTATGTCGTAACATGATTATATATACTATATTTCAAATTTATTTAATAACTTTAACTCCATTAAATGAGGTCAACTGGGTAGAAAAAAGCGCTTCAGATGTTTCAGCATCATTCATAGTACCTCTAAATATTCTTCTTATTCACGAATAGTTTTACTTATATATATACTTTAATAAAATAAGGTATTTTGTATGAGCAATAATCATTTTGTTGAAGGATGTGGAGATGAAGACGTTTGGTGCACAGTACTAGAATGTGAATACTATAATTTAAATAAAGAGTCTACACGTATATCACGTGGTTCCAAGTGCCCCGACAGGTGGCCATCGGTCTAGTCCTTTCAGTCTCAATGGACTACGATGTATTAAGTCATTTTCCTGAGCACCAGTCCCTTAGAACGCTTTTAACTACGTGCACAGGCCTTCTAAGCCTGTAATATGGCCTTTTACAGCCTAATAAAGAGTCTACACGTAAATCGTTTGAATTACAACTGTTGCGTCACATATTGGTACCAACATGTATTTAGCGATATTTTTCTGATATTACTGGGCACGTGGAACCACGTGATTTAGGTGTAGACTCTTTATTAGGCTGTAAAAGGCCATATTACAGGCTTAGAAGGCCTGTCCACGTAGTTAGAAGCGTTCTAAGGGCCTGGCGCTCAGGAAAACGACTTAATACATCGTAGTCCATTGAGACTGAAAGGACTAGACCGATGGCCACCTGTCTGGGCACGTGGAACCACGTGATTTACGTGTAGGCTCTTTATTAGGCTGTAAAAGGCCATATTACAGGCTTAGAAGGCCTGTGCACGTAGTTAGAAGCGTTCTAAGGGCCTGGTGCTCAGGAAAACGACTTAATACATCGTAGTCCATTGAGACTGAAAGGACTAGACCGATGGCCACCTGTCTGGGCACGTGGAACCACGTGATTTACGTGTAGACTCTTATTAGGCTGTAAAAGGCCATATTACAGGCTTAGAAGGCCTGTGCACGTAGTTAGAAGCGTTCTAAGGGCCTGGTGCTCAGGAAAACGACTTAATACATCGTAGTCCATTGAGACTGAAAGGACTAGACCGATGGCCACCTGTCTGGGCACGTGGAACCACGTGATTTACGTGTAGGCTCTTTATTAGGCTGTAAAAGGCCATATTACAGGCTTAGAAGGCCTGTGCACGTAGTTAGAAGCGTTCTAAGGGCCTGGTGCTCAGGAAAACGACTTAATACATCGTAGTCCATTGAGACTGAAAGGACTAGACCGATGGCCACCTGTCTGGGCACGTGGAACCACGTGATTTACGTGTAGGCTCTTTATTAGGCTGTAAAAGGCCATATTACAGGCTTAGAAGGCCTGTGCACGTAGTTAGAAGCGTTCTAAGGGCCTGGCGCTCAGGAAAACGACTTAATACATCGTAGTCCATTGAGACTGAAAGGACTAGACCGATGGCCACCTGTCTGGGCACGTGGAACCACGTGATTTACGTGTAGGCTCTTTATTAGGCTGTAAAAGGCCATATTACAGGCTTAGAAGGCCTGTGCACGTAGTTAGAAGCGTTCTAAGGGCCTGGTGCTCAGGAAAACGACTTAATACATCGTAGTCCATTGAGACTGAAAGGACTAGACCGATGGCCACCTGTCTGGGCACGTGGAACCACGTGATTTACGTGTAGGCTCTTTATTAGGCTGTAAAAGGCCATATTACAGGCTTAGAAGGCCTGTGCACGTAGTTAGAAGCGTTCTAAGGGCCTGGTGCTCAGGAAAACGACTTAATACATCGTAGTCCATTGAGACTGAAAGGACTAGACCGATGGCCACCTGTCTGGGCACGTGGAACCACGTGATTTACGTGTAGGCTCTTTATTAGGCTGTAAAAGGCCATATTACAGGCTTAGAAGGCCTGTGCACGTAGTTAGAAGCGTTCTAAGGGCCTGGTGCTCAGGAAAACGACTTAATACATCGTAGTCCATTGAGACTGAAAGGACTAGACCGATGGCCACCTGTCTGGGCACGTGGAACCACGTGATTTACGTGTAGGCTCTTTATTAGGCTGTAAAAGGCCATATTACAGGCTTAGAAGGCCTGTGCACGTAGTTAGAAGCGTTCTAAGGGCCTGGCGCTCAGGAAAACGACTTAATACATCGTAGTCCATTGAGACTGAAAGGACTAGACCGATGGCCACCTGTCTGGGCACGTGGAACCACGTGATTTACGTGTAGGCTCTTTATTAGGCTGTAAAAGGCCATATTACAGGCTTAGAAGGCCTGTGCACGTAGTTAGAAGCGTTCTAAGGGCCTGGTGCTCAGGAAAACGACTTAATACATCGTAGTCCATTGAGACTGAAAGGACTAGACCGATGGCCACCTGTCTGGGCACGTGGAACCACGTGATTTACGTGTAGGCTCTTTATTAGGCTGTAAAAGGCCATATTACAGGCTTAGAAGGCCTGTGCACGTAGTTAGAAGCGTTCTAAGGGCCTGGTGCTCAGGAAAACGACTTAATACATCGTAGTCCATTGAGACTGAAAGGACTAGACCGATGGCCACCTGTCTGGGCACGTGGAACCACGTGATTTACGTGTAGACTCTTTATTAGGCTGTAAAAGGCCATATTACAGGCTTAGAAGGCCTGTGCACGTAGTTAGAAGCGTTCTAAGGGCCTGGTGCTCAGGAAAACGACTTAATACATCGTAGTCCATTGAGACTGAAAGGACTAGACCGATGGCCACCTGTCTGGGCACGTGGAACCACGTGATTTAGGTGTAGGCTCTTTATTAGGCTGTAAAAGGCCATATTACAGGCTTAGAAGGCCTGTGCACGTAGTTAGAAGCGTTCTAAGGGCCTGGTGCTCAGGAAAACGACTTAATACATCGTAGTCCATTGAGACTGAAAGGACTAGACCGATGGCCACCTGTCTGGGCACGTGGAACCGCGTGATTTAGGTGTAGGCTCTTTATTAGGCTGTAAAAGGCCATATTACAGGCTTAGAAGGCCTGTGCACGTAGTTAGAAGCGTTCTAAGGGCCTGGTGCTCAGGAAAACGACTTAATACATCGTAGTCCATTGAGACTGAAAGGACTAGACCGATGGCCACCTGTCTGGGCACGTGGAACCACGTGATTTACGTGTAGGCTCTTTATTAGGCTGTAAAAGGCCATATTACAGGCTTAGAAGGCCTGTGCACGTAGTTAGAAGCGTTCTAAGGGCCTGGTGCTCAGGAAAACGACTTAATACATCGTAGTCCATTGAGACTGAAAGGACTAGACCGATGGCCACCTGTCTGGGCACGTGGAACCACGTGATTTACGTGTAGGCTCTTTATTAGGCTGTAAAAGGCCATATTACAGGCTTAGAAGGCCTGTGCACGTAGTTAGAAGCGTTCTAAGGGCCTGGTGCTCAGGAAAACGACTTAATACATCGTAGTCCATTGAGACTGAAAGGACTAGACCGATGGCCACCTGTCTGGGCACGTGGAACCACGTGATTTACGTGTAGGCTCTTTATTAGGCTGTAAAAGGCCATATTACAGGCTTAGAAGGCCTGTGCACGTAGTTAGAAGCGTTCTAAGGGCCTGGCGCTCAGGAAAACGACTTAATACATCGTAGTCCATTGAGACTGAAAGGACTAGACCGATGGCCACCTGTCTGGGCACGTGGAACCACGTGATTTACGTGTAGACTCTTTATTAGGCTGTAAAAGGCCATATTACAGGCTTAGAAGGCCTGTGCACGTAGTTAGAAGCGTTCTAAGGGCCTGGTGCTCAGGAAAACGACTTAATACATCGTAGTCCATTGAGACTGAAAGGACTAGACCGATGGCCACCTGTCTGGGCACGTGGAACCACGTGATTTACGTGTAGGCTCTTTATTAGGCTGTAAAAGGCCATATTACAGGCTTAGAAGGCCTGTGCACGTAGTTAGAAGCGTTCTAAGGGCCTGGTGCTCAGGAAAACGACTTAATACATCGTAGTCCATTGAGACTGAAAGGACTAGACCGATGGCCACCTGTCTGGGCACGTGGAACCACGTGATTTACGTGTAGACTCTTTATTAGGCTGTAAAAGGCCATATTACAGGCTTAGAAGGCCTGTGCACGTAGTTAGAAGCGTTCTAAGGGCCTGGTGCTCAGGAAAACGACTTAATACATCGTAGTCCATTGAGACTGAAAGGACTAGACCGATGGCCACCTGTCTGGGCACGTGGAACCACGTGATTTAGGTGTAGGCTCTTTATTAGGCTGTAAAAGGCCATATTACAGGCTTAGAAGGCCTGTGCACGTAGTTAGAAGCGTTCTAAGGGCCTGGTGCTCAGGAAAACGACTTAATACATCGTAGTCCATTGAGACTGAAAGGACTAGACCGATGGCCACCTGTCTGGGCACGTGGAACCACGTGATTTACGTGTAGGCTCTTTATTAGGCTGTAAAAGGCCATATTACAGGCTTAGAAGGCCTGTGCACGTAGTTAGAAGCGTTCTAAGGGCCTGGTGCTCAGGAAAACGACTTAATACATCGTAGTCCATTGAGACTGAAAGGACTAGACCGATGGCCACCTGTCTGGGCACGTGGAACCACGTGATTTACGTGTAGGCTCTTTATTAGGCTGTAAAAGGCCATATTACAGGCTTAGAAGGCCTGTGCACGTAGTTAGAAGCGTTCTAAGGGCCTGGTGCTCAGGAAAACGACTTAATACATCGTAGTCCATTGAGACTGAAAGGACTAGACCGATGGCCACCTGTCTGGGCACGTGGAACCACGTGATTTACGTGTAGGCTCTTTATTAGGCTGTAAAAGGCCATATTACAGGCTTAGAAGGCCTGTGCACGTAGTTAGAAGCGTTCTAAGGGCCTGGTGCTCAGGAAAACGACTTAATACATCGTAGTCCATTGAGACTGAAAGGACTAGACCGATGGCCACCTGTCTGGGCACGTGGAACCACGTGATTTACGTGTAGGCTCTTTATTAGGCTGTAAAAGGCCATATTACAGGCTTAGAAGGCCTGTGCACGTAGTTAGAAGCGTTCTAAGGGCCTGGTGCTCAGGAAAACGACTTAATACATCGTAGTCCATTGAGACTGAAAGGACTAGACCGATGGCCACCTGTCTGGGCACGTGGAACCACGTGATTTACGTGTAGGCTCTTTATTAGGCTGTAAAAGGCCATATTACAGGCTTAGAAGGCCTGTGCACGTAGTTAGAAGCGTTCTAAGGGCCTGGTGCTCAGGAAAACGACTTAATACATCGTAGTCCATTGAGACTGAAAGGACTAGACCGATGGCCACCTGTCTGGGCACGTGGAACCACGTGATTTACGTGTAGGCTCTTTATTAGGCTGTAAAAGGCCATATTACAGGCTTAGAAGGCCTGTGCACGTAGTTAGAAGCGTTCTAAGGGCCTGGTGCTCAGGAAAACGACTTAATACATCGTAGTCCATTGAGACTGAAAGGACTAGACCGATGGCCACCTGTCTGGGCACGTGGAACCACGTGATTTACGTGTAGGCTCTTTATTAGGCTGTAAAAGGCCATATTACAGGCTTAGAAGGCCTGTGCACGTAGTTAGAAGCGTTCTAAGGGCCTGGTGCTCAGGAAAACGACTTAATACATCGTAGTCCATTGAGACTGAAAGGACTAGACCGATGGCCACCTGTCTGGGCACGTGGAACCGCGTGATTTAGGTGTAGGCTCTTATTAGGCTGTAAAAGGCCATATTACAGGCTTAGAAGGCCTGTGCACGTAGTTAGAAGCGTTCTAAGGGCCTGGTGCTCAGGAAAACGACTTAATACATCGTAGTCCATTGAGACTGAAAGGACTAGACCGATGGCCACCTGTCTGGGCACGTGGAACCACGTGATTTACGTGTAGGCTCTTTATTAGGCTGTAAAAGGCCATATTACAGGCTTAGAAGGCCTGTGCACGTAGTTAGAAGCGTTCTAAGGGCCTGGTGCTCAGGAAAACGACTTAATACATCGTAGTCCATTGAGACTGAAAGGACTAGACCGATGGCCACCTGTCTGGGCACGTGGAACCGCGTGATTTACGTGTAGGCTCTTTATTAGGCTGTAAAAGGCCATATTACAGGCTTAGAAGGCCTGTGCACGTAGTTAGAAGCGTTCTAAGGGCCTGGTGCTCAGGAAAACGACTTAATACATCGTAGTCCATTGAGACTGAAAGGACTAGACCGATGGCCACCTGTCTGGGCACGTGGAACCACGTGATTTAGGTGTAGGCTCTTTATTAGGCTGTAAAAGGCCATATTACAGGCTTAGAAGGCCTGTGCACGTAGTTAGAAGCGTTCTAAGGGCCTGGTGCTCAGGAAAACGACTTAATACATCGTAGTCCATTGAGACTGAAAGGACTAGACCGATGGCCACCTGTCTGGGCACGTGGAACCACGTGATTTACGTGTAGGCTCTTTATTAGGCTGTAAAAGGCCATATTACAGGCTTAGAAGGCCTGTGCACGTAGTTAGAAGCGTTCTAAGGGCCTGGTGCTCAGGAAAACGACTTAATACATCGTAGTCCATTGAGACTGAAAGGACTAGACCGATGGCCACCTGTCTGGGCACGTGGAACCGCGTGATTTAGGTGTAGACTTCTTATTAGGCTGTAAAAGGCCATATTACAGGCTTAGAAGGCCTGTCACGTAGTTAGAAGCGTTCTAAGGGCCTGGTGCTCAGGAAAACGACTTAATACATCGTAGTCCATTGAGACTGAAAGGACTAGACCGATGGCCACCTGTCTGGGCACGTGGAACCACGTGATTTACGTGTAGACTCTTTATTAGGCTGTAAAAGGCCATATTACAGGCTTAGAAGGCCTGTGCACGTAGTTAGAAGCGTTCTAAGGGCCTGGCGCTC
>JASGCC010000374.1:0-63403 GCA_030067915.1 Hydractinia echinata | reverse complement strand
ATACCAACTGAACAGCCAGACGAAACCGACCTTCAGCGTTCGGTATGCATGGAATTTCACGAGGATTAACTAGACGCGGAATGGCACAAAACCTGTTTGGCCTGGGCTCGGTTTGGAACTACCGTGGCACATTTTAAAGCAAGATAGTGTGAAAGGCCTCCCATTATAATTGTTATGGCTGGCAACTTAAAGGCCATTAATACAAACCTTGTTTAGGAAGACGTTTGCCACGTTAGTTGAAGCGTTGGTTCCTATATCCACTCGTTGCATAATGAGGGAAAACAACTTTCAAAATGGACAGGCGTCCCGATCATGGCGCCACTTGGTTGCATTTGGGAAGGAATAAGACTAATTGGCCACCCTTGCTGGGGACTCGTGGAAAAACACGTGATTTGTGTTACAATCGTACAGGCGCTATTATGATTATTCTTAAATTGGCACACGATTAGACAGAACCGTGGTTGACTACCTTTTCGAGAACCCTTGGCTTGCCACACTGCTAGTTGACGGTGTTTCTTGAGGCGCTTGGGCCATTGGTAGCGGGGGCGGGCTAAAGGCGTATATACACTGACTTATTCTGGGCGATATTTCTGAGGTATGGGTCCAGTAATGTGGAATTGGAATGTAGAGTAAATAGAGGACTAGAAGCCGGGGATATGCATCCGCGACCTTGTTCCTCTGGGTTTGTGGATACTACCGACGTGATTTGAAGCGGTTGAAGGGGCGCGCTTATATAGGCGCCATACTATAAGGCTCACTGATATACACGGTAACCTCCTGAGTGAAAGCCCCGTGGTGGCAGCGTCGTAGTTGACGGGTGGTTTTCCTAAGGCGCTGGCCATGGGGGCGCCCAAGGAGACCAAGTCCGACGTCGGTAGATAACACTTGGCCACGGACCCGGGAGAAGACTATAGACCAATGGCCACCTGTCTGGGGCGTGGAACCACGTGATTTACGTGTAAGGCCCTTTATTAGGGCCTTGCTAAAGGAGCCATAACTTAAGCAGCGCTGCGTATTCAGGTTGGAATTATGCGACCATAGCATTTTAAGAATAAGCGACTGTGCACGTATGTTGAGGTGTTCCTAGACGCAGTAATTTTTCATGAACCACAATGGCGCCTCAAGGAAAAGATCGGACCTTCAGACAGCGTGTTTCCAAATGCTCTTCCTCGACAGTGGTATTTTGGGATTTACTAGGACTATTACCATACCGACCTTGGCCACATATGTCTCGGGCTCTGGTAGCGTGCAACCCCACGTGAATTATTACGGTGATAAAGGCGCCTTTATCAGGCTGGCCAGAAAGGTCTTCAGTATTTGCATGGAACTACTGTTTAACAATAGAAAGCCTGTGCAACCGTGTTTTAGTGTGATGCGGTGATTTCTGAGTTGCGTGCACCAATAGGTTGCGTCGACCAACATTGGCTATGCGCTCAAGGGAAAAACCCCTTTCAGGGTTTGGCTTTAAGGTTCCATGGTTTTGGGGATAGTTGGACGAAGGTATTATGACCTAATTTGGCTCACGTTCTGAAGTAGCTTTTTTGTGTTCTTGGGGGACCCGTGTGGAATCCACCGTTGGATTACGTGTAAGGCCCTTAAAATGTAATGCGTTCTAAAGGCATATTAACCCTAACCTTTTTAATAAGCCCCTGCACTGCGACGTAGTTGAACGGGTTTGCGGTTCAGTGGCCCATGGCGCCAAAATGAAGAAACAACTTCAGGAGCACGTCGTAGTCCATCTGCGGATTGTGTAGTACCTTAGACACCGGATGTGCTCACACGTGTCTGGGCTCCGTGGGAACCCACGTGAACTAATAGACGTTTACATAGACCATTTAATTGGACCCTCCCTTATGTGAGATCAGGTCAGTAATTAACAATATGACAATAGCCTTATGAAGACCCTGGTGGGCATCTTGTAGTTGGGACGGGTGTTGCATCCTTATGTGGGCTCCAGAGGGTCGCTTGCAATAAGGGAAGATCAACTTCAAAGGGCGGCTTCGTTAGATACCATTTGAGGATAATGGGAAGGTACACGAAACGCGAATGGCCACACTGTCTGGGCATGCTGGTTGAGAAACCTCAAATGAGAAGCGTATGTTAAATTTACGTGTATAAAGCGTGCCCTTATATTAACGCCGACTGCACGAAAAGTAAAAACAAGTGCCTATCACTTATACCTTTAGAAAGACATCTTTATAGGTGAGGAGTCCACTGACTAGTGCGAGCGATGTTTCATTATTGTCTTGCACCTCATGGCGCAGGAACAAACAAGCCTTGCATAAAGAATCTTGCGTTCTGGGTAGTTCCATTGGGGATGGGACAGCTAAGTGGTACGGTGTAAGGCGGAGTGGCGCACCTTGTGCCTGTGCAGCGTAGTTTTGACGGCATTGTTACAATTTACACTGGCGCTTGAATGGGAGTACGCGCTTTTAGCCATTGGCGGCCAAGTTGAAAAACCGAACTTATTTCGAATTGCTCATCGGTAAGTCATATTGAAGGATGGAAAGGGACTAAGATCATCCGAATGCCACACTGTTTCTGGTTTTGTGCTCGTGTACACCTACGTGATTTAACGTGTGAGAATGGGCCCAATATGGAGGACCCTGCAATAAGGCAGTATTACAGACCTTCTAGAATTGCCAGTGCAACTAGATCTAGACGGGTCGTTCTAAGGTGCCAATCGCGCAGGAAAACACTTAACCCACTCGTAGCGTCCATTGATGGATGGATAGAGCTAACCAATTGCAACGCCCACTGTCTGGGCCGTGGGAACTAACGAGTGATTCAGGTGTCAAGGCCTCTTATTTAGTCGTGTAAAGGCCATAATTACAACTTAGAAAAGGCCTGTGCACGTAAGTTAGACGTTCAATCGCTAGGGCCTGGCTAAGGAAAACGACTTAATACATCGTGTGTCCATTGAGACTGAAAGGACTAGACCGATGGCCACCTGTCTGGGCCGTGGAACCACGTGATTTTACGTGTAGACTCTTATTAGGCTTGTAAAAGGCCATATTACAAGCTTAGAAGCCGTGTGCACGTGTAGTTAGAAGCGTTCTAACAGAGGCCTGGGCGCCAAGGAAAACCGACTTAATACATCGTAGTATCCTTGAGGACTGAAAGGACTAGACCGATGGCCACTGTCCTGGGCACGTGGAACCACGTGATTTACGTGTAGCCCTTTATTAGGCTAGAAAGGCCATATTACAGGCTTAGAAAGGCCTGTCACGTAGTTGAACGGTTCTAAGGGCCTGGCGTGCTCAGGAAAACGACTTAACATCGTAGTCCATTGACTGAAAGGACTAGACCGATGGCCACTGTTCGGCTGCGGAACCACGTGATTTACGTGTAAGGCCTTTATTAGGCTGAAAAGGCCATATTACAGGCTTAGAAGCCTGTGCACGTAGTTAGGGTTCTAGGAGGCGCCAGGTTGAAAACCCTAATACGTGTAGTCCATGTGGGAAATGGAAAGGACTAGACCGAATGGCCACCTGTCTGGGCACGTGAACCACGTGATTTACGTGTAGGCTCTTATTAGGCTTTAAAGGCCATATATTACAACCTTAAGCCCTGTGCACGTAGTTAGAACGTTCTATAGGCCTGGCGCCAAGGAAACGACTACATCGTAGTCCATTGAGATGAAAGGAAGACACCGATGGCCACCTGTCTGGGCACGTGGAACCACGTGATTTACGTGTAGGCTCTTTATTAGGCTGTAAAAGGCCATATTACAGCTTAAAGCCTGTGCACGTAGTTAGAAGCGTTCTAAGGGCCTGGCGCTCAGGAAAACGACTTCTTTACATCGTAGTCCATTGAATGAAGGACTAGACCGATGGCCACCTCTGGGGCACGTGGAACACGTGATTTACGTGTAGGCTCTTTATTAGGCTGTAAAAGGCCATATTACAGGCTTAGAAGCCTGTGCACGTAGTTAGAAGCGTTCTAAGGCCTGGGCTCAGGAAAACGATTAATACATCGTAGTCCATTGAGACTGAAAGGACTAGACCGATGGCCACTGTCTGGGCACGTGGAACCACGTGATTTACGTGTAGCTCTTTATTAGGCTGTAAAAGGCCATATTACAGCTTAGAAGGCCTGTGCACGTAGTTAGAAGCGTTCTAGGGCCTGGCTCAGAAAGACTTAATACACTAGTCCATTGGACTGAAAGGACTAGACCGATGGCCACCTTGTCTGGGCACGTGGAACCACGTGATTTACGTGTAGCCTATTATGGCTGTAAAAGGCCATATTACACTCTTAGAAGCCTGTGCACGTAGTTTAGAAGCGTTCTAAGGGCCTGGGCTCAGGAAAACGACTTAATCTCGTAGTCCATTGTAGACTGAAAGGATACTAGACATCGATGGCCACACTGTCTGGGCAGTGGAACCACGTGATTGTACCGTTGGGGGTTGAAAAAAAAAGGGGGCCGCCCCCCCCCCCCCCCCTTATGTAGTGATTCTTCTACAAGGCCACATGATTACAACCTTTTAGTAAAGCCTGGTGCAACGTAGTTGACGGGTGGTTCTATTGGGCATGGGGCAAGGAAAACCGACTTGTCAAGTAGCGTCGTAGTGCCTATTGGGATTGGAAGCAAACTAAGACCGGACTGGCCACCTGTTCTGGGCCTCTGTGAATCCAGCTGTGATTTTACTGTTGTAAGAGCCCTTAATGTTAGGGCTGCAAAAAGGCCAATACTTACAAACCTTTAGTTTGAAGCTCTTTGCACTGGTAAGTTGACGGTGTCTGCTATGGACATGCGCCATAGGAACAACTTCAGGCGGGGTCCTGTAGTCGCAATTGTGATGGTGAAGGACTGAGCCGATGGCAATCTGTCCTGGGCTCCGTGAACAGCGTGATTTAGCGTGTAAGGCCCTGTATTAAGGGCTTCTAAAATGGCATATAACACACCTTTAGGAAGCCTGTGCCCATCGAGTGTGAGCGGTGGGTTCTAGTGGCGCATTGGCCGCCGGGGAAAAAAAACAACTTCAGCGTCGTTAAGGTCCTCATTGGGATGGAATTAGGACTATCGAGACCGTGGCCACCTTGTCTGGTGGGCTCTGTGGAATCCCGTGAATACGGTGATTTACGGTGTGTTAAGGGCACCATGTACTTTAGGTCTCTAAAGGCCATATAACAAGGCCTTAGAAGCCTGATCACGTAGTTAGGGTTCTATGCAACGGCCGGCAGGAAAACAATTAACCTCTGTAGTCCATTGAGACTGAAAGGACTAGCAACCGAATGGCCACCTCGGGCCGGAACCACGTGATTTACGTGTAGGCACTCTATTAGGCTGTAAAAGGCCATATTACAGGCTTAAGAAGGCCTGTCACGTAGTTGACGTCTACTATGGGGTGTGCCAGGAAAACGCCTTATCGTGTAGTCCCATTGGAGATCGAATGGAACTGAGACCGATGCCCACCTGTCTGGGCCACGTGAACCACGTGATTTCGTGTAAGACCTTTATTAGGCTGTAAAAGGCCATATTGGCAGACCTTAGCAAAGCCTCTGCAAACAGTTAGTTTCTGAGCGGTGGTTCTTAATGGCCTGTGCGCTAAAGGAAATACGAGCTGTCAGCGTCGTAAGTCCCATTGGGATTGGGAAGGACACATGACCGGATGGCCACCGTGCGCGTGGGCTCGTGGGAAGCGCCACCGTGATTTGACGTGTAAGACCAATTATTGGGCTTCTAAGATGGCATTAATAATACCTTATAAAAAGCCCGTGGCAAGCCGGTTAGTTGATCGGATGTTCTACTGGCCAATGGGGCTAAGAATAAACGAACTTCTTGGCGGTCGTGGTCCACATTGAGAACTGGAAGACATAGGACCGATGGCCACCTGTCTGGGCACGTGGAACCACGTGATTTACGTGTAGCCTTATTAGGCTGTAAAAGGCCATATTACAGGCTTAGAAGGCCTGTGCACGTATTTAGAGCGTTCTAAGGGCCTGGGCTCAGGAAAACGACTTAATACATCGTAGTCCATGAGACTGAAAGGACTAGACCGATGGCCACTCTGTCTGGGCCGTGGAACCACGTGATTTACGTGTAGGCTCTTATTAGGCTGTAAAAGGCCATATTACAGGCTTAGAAGCCTGTGCACGTAGTTAGAAGCGTTCTAAGGGCCTGGCGCTCAGGAAACAACTTATACCATCGTTAGTCCATTGAAACTGAAACGTCTAATACATCGTAGTCCATTGAGACTGAAAGGACTAGAACCGATGGCCACCTGTCTGGGCACGTGGAACCACGTGATTTACGTGTAGACTCTTTATTAGGCTGTAAAAGGCCATATTACAGGCTTAGAAGGCCTGTGCACGTAGTTAGAAGCGTTCTAAGGGCCTGGTGCTCAGGAAAACGACTTAATACATCGTAGTCCATTGAGACTGAAAGGACTAGACCGATGGCCACCTGTCTGGGCACGTGGAACCACGTGATTTACGTGTAGACTCTTTATTAGGCTGTAAAAGGCCATATTACAGGCTTAGAAGGCCTGTGCACGTAGTTAGAAGCGTTCTAAGGGCCTGGTGCTCAGGAAAACGACTTAATACATCGTAGTCCATTGAGACTGAAAGGACTAGACCGATGGCCACCTGTCTGGGCACGTGGAACCACGTGATTTACGTGTAGACTCTTTATTAGGCTGTAAAAGGCCATATTACAGGCTTAGAAGGCCTGTGCACGTAGTTAGAAGCGTTCTAAGGGCCTGGTGCTCAGGAAAACGACTTAATACATCGTAGTCCATTGAGACTGAAAGGACTAGACCGATGGCCACCTGTCTGGGCACGTGGAACCACGTGATTTACGTGTAGACTCTTTATTAGGCTGTAAAAGGCCATATTACAGGCTTAGAAGGCCTGTGCACGTAGTTAGAAGCGTTCTAAGGGCCTGGTGCTCAGGAAAACGACTTAATACATCGTAGTCCATTGAGACTGAAAGGACTAGACCGATGGCCACCTGTCTGGGCACGTGGAACCACGTGATTTACGTGTAGACTCTTTATTAGGCTGTAAAAGGCCATATTACAGGCTTAGAAGGCCTGTGCACGTAGTTAGAAGCGTTCTAAGGGCCTGGTGCTCAGGAAAACGACTTAATACATCGTAGTCCATTGAGACTGAAAGGACTAGACCGATGGCCACCTGTCTGGGCACGTGGAACCACGTGATTTACGTGTAGACTCTTTATTAGGCTGTAAAAGGCCATATTACAGGCTTAGAAGGCCTGTGCACGTAGTTAGAAGCGTTCTAAGGGCCTGGTGCTCAGGAAAACGACTTAATACATCGTAGTCCATTGAGACTGAAAGGACTAGACCGATGGCCACCTGTCTGGGCACGTGGAACCACGTGATTTACGTGTAGACTCTTTATTAGGCTGTAAAAGGCCATATTACAGGCTTAGAAGGCCTGTGCACGTAGTTAGAAGCGTTCTAAGGGCCTGGTGCTCAGGAAAACGACTTAATACATCGTAGTCCATTGAGACTGAAAGGACTAGACCGATGGCCACCTGTCTGGGCACGTGGAACCACGTGATTTACGTGTAGACTCTTTATTAGGCTGTAAAAGGCCATATTACAGGCTTAGAAGGCCTGTGCACGTAGTTAGAAGCGTTCTAAGGGCCTGGTGCTCAGGAAAACGACTTAATACATCGTAGTCCATTGAGACTGAAAGGACTAGACCGATGGCCACCTGTCTGGGCACGTGGAACCACGTGATTTACGTGTAGACTCTTTATTAGGCTGTAAAAGGCCATATTACAGGCTTAGAAGGCCTGTGCACGTAGTTAGAAGCGTTCTAAGGGCCTGGTGCTCAGGAAAACGACTTAATACATCGTAGTCCATTGAGACTGAAAGGACTAGACCGATGGCCACCTGTCTGGGCACGTGGAACCACGTGATTTACGTGTAGACTCTTTATTAGGCTGTAAAAGGCCATATTACAGGCTTAGAAGGCCTGTGCACGTAGTTAGAAGCGTTCTAAGGGCCTGGTGCTCAGGAAAACGACTTAATACATCGTAGTCCATTGAGACTGAAAGGACTAGACCGATGGCCACCTGTCTGGGCACGTGGAACCACGTGATTTACGTGTAGACTCTTTATTAGGCTGTAAAAGGCCATATTACAGGCTTAGAAGGCCTGTGCACGTAGTTAGAAGCGTTCTAAGGGCCTGGTGCTCAGGAAAACGACTTAATACATCGTAGTCCATTGAGACTGAAAGGACTAGACCGATGGCCACCTGTCTGGGCACGTGGAACCACGTGATTTACGTGTAGACTCTTTATTAGGCTGTAAAAGGCCATATTACAGGCTTAGAAGGCCTGTGCACGTAGTTAGAAGCGTTCTAAGGGCCTGGTGCTCAGGAAAACGACTTAATACATCGTAGTCCATTGAGACTGAAAGGACTAGACCGATGGCCACCTGTCTGGGCACGTGGAACCACGTGATTTACGTGTAGACTCTTTATTAGGCTGTAAAAGGCCATATTACAGGCTTAGAAGGCCTGTGCACGTAGTTAGAAGCGTTCTAAGGGCCTGGTGCTCAGGAAAACGACTTAATACATCGTAGTCCATTGAGACTGAAAGGACTAGACCGATGGCCACCTGTCTGGGCACGTGGAACCACGTGATTTACGTGTAGACTCTTTATTAGGCTGTAAAAGGCCATATTACAGGCTTAGAAGGCCTGTGCACGTAGTTAGAAGCGTTCTAAGGGCCTGGTGCTCAGGAAAACGACTTAATACATCGTAGTCCATTGAGACTGAAAGGACTAGACCGATGGCCACCTGTCTGGGCACGTGGAACCACGTGATTTACGTGTAGACTCTTTATTAGGCTGTAAAAGGCCATATTACAGGCTTAGAAGGCCTGTGCACGTAGTTAGAAGCGTTCTAAGGGCCTGGTGCTCAGGAAAACGACTTAATACATCGTAGTCCATTGAGACTGAAAGGACTAGACCGATGGCCACCTGTCTGGGCACGTGGAACCACGTGATTTACGTGTAGACTCTTTATTAGGCTGTAAAAGGCCATATTACAGGCTTAGAAGGCCTGTGCACGTAGTTAGAAGCGTTCTAAGGGCCTGGTGCTCAGGAAAACGACTTAATACATCGTAGTCCATTGAGACTGAAAGGACTAGACCGATGGCCACCTGTCTGGGCACGTGGAACCACGTGATTTACGTGTAGACTCTTTATTAGGCTGTAAAAGGCCATATTACAGGCTTAGAAGGCCTGTGCACGTAGTTAGAAGCGTTCTAAGGGCCTGGTGCTCAGGAAAACGACTTAATACATCGTAGTCCATTGAGACTGAAAGGACTAGACCGATGGCCACCTGTCTGGGCACGTGGAACCACGTGATTTACGTGTAGACTCTTTATTAGGCTGTAAAAGGCCATATTACAGGCTTAGAAGGCCTGTGCACGTAGTTAGAAGCGTTCTAAGGGCCTGGTGCTCAGGAAAACGACTTAATACATCGTAGTCCATTGAGACTGAAAGGACTAGACCGATGGCCACCTGTCTGGGCACGTGGAACCACGTGATTTACGTGTAGACTCTTTATTAGGCTGTAAAAGGCCATATTACAGGCTTAGAAGGCCTGTGCACGTAGTTAGAAGCGTTCTAAGGGCCTGGTGCTCAGGAAAACGACTTAATACATCGTAGTCCATTGAGACTGAAAGGACTAGACCGATGGCCACCTGTCTGGGCACGTGGAACCACGTGATTTACGTGTAGACTCTTTATTAGGCTGTAAAAGGCCATATTACAGGCTTAGAAGGCCTGTGCACGTAGTTAGAAGCGTTCTAAGGGCCTGGTGCTCAGGAAAACGACTTAATACATCGTAGTCCATTGAGACTGAAAGGACTAGACCGATGGCCACCTGTCTGGGCACGTGGAACCACGTGATTTACGTGTAGACTCTTTATTAGGCTGTAAAAGGCCATATTACAGGCTTAGAAGGCCTGTGCACGTAGTTAGAAGCGTTCTAAGGGCCTGGTGCTCAGGAAAACGACTTAATACATCGTAGTCCATTGAGACTGAAAGGACTAGACCGATGGCCACCTGTCTGGGCACGTGGAACCACGTGATTTACGTGTAGACTCTTTATTAGGCTGTAAAAGGCCATATTACAGGCTTAGAAGGCCTGTGCACGTAGTTAGAAGCGTTCTAAGGGCCTGGTGCTCAGGAAAACGACTTAATACATCGTAGTCCATTGAGACTGAAAGGACTAGACCGATGGCCACCTGTCTGGGCACGTGGAACCACGTGATTTACGTGTAGACTCTTTATTAGGCTGTAAAAGGCCATATTACAGGCTTAGAAGGCCTGTGCACGTAGTTAGAAGCGTTCTAAGGGCCTGGTGCTCAGGAAAACGACTTAATACATCGTAGTCCATTGAGACTGAAAGGACTAGACCGATGGCCACCTGTCTGGGCACGTGGAACCACGTGATTTACGTGTAGACTCTTTATTAGGCTGTAAAAGGCCATATTACAGGCTTAGAAGGCCTGTGCACGTAGTTAGAAGCGTTCTAAGGGCCTGGTGCTCAGGAAAACGACTTAATACATCGTAGTCCATTGAGACTGAAAGGACTAGACCGATGGCCACCTGTCTGGGCACGTGGAACCACGTGATTTACGTGTAGACTCTTTATTAGGCTGTAAAAGGCCATATTACAGGCTTAGAAGGCCTGTGCACGTAGTTAGAAGCGTTCTAAGGGCCTGGTGCTCAGGAAAACGACTTAATACATCGTAGTCCATTGAGACTGAAAGGACTAGACCGATGGCCACCTGTCTGGGCACGTGGAACCACGTGATTTACGTGTAGACTCTTTATTAGGCTGTAAAAGGCCATATTACAGGCTTAGAAGGCCTGTGCACGTAGTTAGAAGCGTTCTAAGGGCCTGGTGCTCAGGAAAACGACTTAATACATCGTAGTCCATTGAGACTGAAAGGACTAGACCGATGGCCACCTGTCTGGGCACGTGGAACCACGTGATTTACGTGTAGACTCTTTATTAGGCTGTAAAAGGCCATATTACAGGCTTAGAAGGCCTGTGCACGTAGTTAGAAGCGTTCTAAGGGCCTGGTGCTCAGGAAAACGACTTAATACATCGTAGTCCATTGAGACTGAAAGGACTAGACCGATGGCCACCTGTCTGGGCACGTGGAACCACGTGATTTACGTGTAGACTCTTTATTAGGCTGTAAAAGGCCATATTACAGGCTTAGAAGGCCTGTGCACGTAGTTAGAAGCGTTCTAAGGGCCTGGTGCTCAGGAAAACGACTTAATACATCGTAGTCCATTGAGACTGAAAGGACTAGACCGATGGCCACCTGTCTGGGCACGTGGAACCACGTGATTTACGTGTAGACTCTTTATTAGGCTGTAAAAGGCCATATTACAGGCTTAGAAGGCCTGTGCACGTAGTTAGAAGCGTTCTAAGGGCCTGGTGCTCAGGAAAACGACTTAATACATCGTAGTCCATTGAGACTGAAAGGACTAGACCGATGGCCACCTGTCTGGGCACGTGGAACCACGTGATTTACGTGTAGACTCTTTATTAGGCTGTAAAAGGCCATATTACAGGCTTAGAAGGCCTGTGCACGTAGTTAGAAGCGTTCTAAGGGCCTGGTGCTCAGGAAAACGACTTAATACATCGTAGTCCATTGAGACTGAAAGGACTAGACCGATGGCCACCTGTCTGGGCACGTGGAACCACGTGATTTACGTGTAGACTCTTTATTAGGCTGTAAAAGGCCATATTACAGGCTTAGAAGGCCTGTGCACGTAGTTAGAAGCGTTCTAAGGGCCTGGTGCTCAGGAAAACGACTTAATACATCGTAGTCCATTGAGACTGAAAGGACTAGACCGATGGCCACCTGTCTGGGCACGTGGAACCACGTGATTTACGTGTAGACTCTTTATTAGGCTGTAAAAGGCCATATTACAGGCTTAGAAGGCCTGTGCACGTAGTTAGAAGCGTTCTAAGGGCCTGGTGCTCAGGAAAACGACTTAATACATCGTAGTCCATTGAGACTGAAAGGACTAGACCGATGGCCACCTGTCTGGGCACGTGGAACCACGTGATTTACGTGTAGACTCTTTATTAGGCTGTAAAAGGCCATATTACAGGCTTAGAAGGCCTGTGCACGTAGTTAGAAGCGTTCTAAGGGCCTGGTGCTCAGGAAAACGACTTAATACATCGTAGTCCATTGAGACTGAAAGGACTAGACCGATGGCCACCTGTCTGGGCACGTGGAACCACGTGATTTACGTGTAGACTCTTTATTAGGCTGTAAAAGGCCATATTACAGGCTTAGAAGGCCTGTGCACGTAGTTAGAAGCGTTCTAAGGGCCTGGTGCTCAGGAAAACGACTTAATACATCGTAGTCCATTGAGACTGAAAGGACTAGACCGATGGCCACCTGTCTGGGCACGTGGAACCACGTGATTTACGTGTAGACTCTTTATTAGGCTGTAAAAGGCCATATTACAGGCTTAGAAGGCCTGTGCACGTAGTTAGAAGCGTTCTAAGGGCCTGGTGCTCAGGAAAACGACTTAATACATCGTAGTCCATTGAGACTGAAAGGACTAGACCGATGGCCACCTGTCTGGGCACGTGGAACCACGTGATTTACGTGTAGACTCTTTATTAGGCTGTAAAAGGCCATATTACAGGCTTAGAAGGCCTGTGCACGTAGTTAGAAGCGTTCTAAGGGCCTGGTGCTCAGGAAAACGACTTAATACATCGTAGTCCATTGAGACTGAAAGGACTAGACCGATGGCCACCTGTCTGGGCACGTGGAACCACGTGATTTACGTGTAGACTCTTTATTAGGCTGTAAAAGGCCATATTACAGGCTTAGAAGGCCTGTGCACGTAGTTAGAAGCGTTCTAAGGGCCTGGTGCTCAGGAAAACGACTTAATACATCGTAGTCCATTGAGACTGAAAGGACTAGACCGATGGCCACCTGTCTGGGCACGTGGAACCACGTGATTTACGTGTAGACTCTTTATTAGGCTGTAAAAGGCCATATTACAGGCTTAGAAGGCCTGTGCACGTAGTTAGAAGCGTTCTAAGGGCCTGGTGCTCAGGAAAACGACTTAATACATCGTAGTCCATTGAGACTGAAAGGACTAGACCGATGGCCACCTGTCTGGGCACGTGGAACCACGTGATTTACGTGTAGACTCTTTATTAGGCTGTAAAAGGCCATATTACAGGCTTAGAAGGCCTGTGCACGTAGTTAGAAGCGTTCTAAGGGCCTGGTGCTCAGGAAAACGACTTAATACATCGTAGTCCATTGAGACTGAAAGGACTAGACCGATGGCCACCTGTCTGGGCACGTGGAACCACGTGATTTACGTGTAGACTCTTTATTAGGCTGTAAAAGGCCATATTACAGGCTTAGAAGGCCTGTGCACGTAGTTAGAAGCGTTCTAAGGGCCTGGTGCTCAGGAAAACGACTTAATACATCGTAGTCCATTGAGACTGAAAGGACTAGACCGATGGCCACCTGTCTGGGCACGTGGAACCACGTGATTTACGTGTAGACTCTTTATTAGGCTGTAAAAGGCCATATTACAGGCTTAGAAGGCCTGTGCACGTAGTTAGAAGCGTTCTAAGGGCCTGGTGCTCAGGAAAACGACTTAATACATCGTAGTCCATTGAGACTGAAAGGACTAGACCGATGGCCACCTGTCTGGGCACGTGGAACCACGTGATTTACGTGTAGACTCTTTATTAGGCTGTAAAAGGCCATATTACAGGCTTAGAAGGCCTGTGCACGTAGTTAGAAGCGTTCTAAGGGCCTGGTGCTCAGGAAAACGACTTAATACATCGTAGTCCATTGAGACTGAAAGGACTAGACCGATGGCCACCTGTCTGGGCACGTGGAACCACGTGATTTACGTGTAGACTCTTTATTAGGCTGTAAAAGGCCATATTACAGGCTTAGAAGGCCTGTGCACGTAGTTAGAAGCGTTCTAAGGGCCTGGTGCTCAGGAAAACGACTTAATACATCGTAGTCCATTGAGACTGAAAGGACTAGACCGATGGCCACCTGTCTGGGCACGTGGAACCACGTGATTTACGTGTAGACTCTTTATTAGGCTGTAAAAGGCCATATTACAGGCTTAGAAGGCCTGTGCACGTAGTTAGAAGCGTTCTAAGGGCCTGGTGCTCAGGAAAACGACTTAATACATCGTAGTCCATTGAGACTGAAAGGACTAGACCGATGGCCACCTGTCTGGGCACGTGGAACCACGTGATTTACGTGTAGACTCTTTATTAGGCTGTAAAAGGCCATATTACAGGCTTAGAAGGCCTGTGCACGTAGTTAGAAGCGTTCTAAGGGCCTGGTGCTCAGGAAAACGACTTAATACATCGTAGTCCATTGAGACTGAAAGGACTAGACCGATGGCCACCTGTCTGGGCACGTGGAACCACGTGATTTACGTGTAGACTCTTTATTAGGCTGTAAAAGGCCATATTACAGGCTTAGAAGGCCTGTGCACGTAGTTAGAAGCGTTCTAAGGGCCTGGTGCTCAGGAAAACGACTTAATACATCGTAGTCCATTGAGACTGAAAGGACTAGACCGATGGCCACCTGTCTGGGCACGTGGAACCACGTGATTTACGTGTAGACTCTTTATTAGGCTGTAAAAGGCCATATTACAGGCTTAGAAGGCCTGTGCACGTAGTTAGAAGCGTTCTAAGGGCCTGGTGCTCAGGAAAACGACTTAATACATCGTAGTCCATTGAGACTGAAAGGACTAGACCGATGGCCACCTGTCTGGGCACGTGGAACCACGTGATTTACGTGTAGACTCTTTATTAGGCTGTAAAAGGCCATATTACAGGCTTAGAAGGCCTGTGCACGTAGTTAGAAGCGTTCTAAGGGCCTGGTGCTCAGGAAAACGACTTAATACATCGTAGTCCATTGAGACTGAAAGGACTAGACCGATGGCCACCTGTCTGGGCACGTGGAACCACGTGATTTACGTGTAGACTCTTTATTAGGCTGTAAAAGGCCATATTACAGGCTTAGAAGGCCTGTGCACGTAGTTAGAAGCGTTCTAAGGGCCTGGTGCTCAGGAAAACGACTTAATACATCGTAGTCCATTGAGACTGAAAGGACTAGACCGATGGCCACCTGTCTGGGCACGTGGAACCACGTGATTTACGTGTAGACTCTTTATTAGGCTGTAAAAGGCCATATTACAGGCTTAGAAGGCCTGTGCACGTAGTTAGAAGCGTTCTAAGGGCCTGGTGCTCAGGAAAACGACTTAATACATCGTAGTCCATTGAGACTGAAAGGACTAGACCGATGGCCACCTGTCTGGGCACGTGGAACCACGTGATTTACGTGTAGACTCTTTATTAGGCTGTAAAAGGCCATATTACAGGCTTAGAAGGCCTGTGCACGTAGTTAGAAGCGTTCTAAGGGCCTGGTGCTCAGGAAAACGACTTAATACATCGTAGTCCATTGAGACTGAAAGGACTAGACCGATGGCCACCTGTCTGGGCACGTGGAACCACGTGATTTACGTGTAGACTCTTTATTAGGCTGTAAAAGGCCATATTACAGGCTTAGAAGGCCTGTGCACGTAGTTAGAAGCGTTCTAAGGGCCTGGTGCTCAGGAAAACGACTTAATACATCGTAGTCCATTGAGACTGAAAGGACTAGACCGATGGCCACCTGTCTGGGCACGTGGAACCACGTGATTTACGTGTAGACTCTTTATTAGGCTGTAAAAGGCCATATTACAGGCTTAGAAGGCCTGTGCACGTAGTTAGAAGCGTTCTAAGGGCCTGGTGCTCAGGAAAACGACTTAATACATCGTAGTCCATTGAGACTGAAAGGACTAGACCGATGGCCACCTGTCTGGGCACGTGGAACCACGTGATTTACGTGTAGACTCTTTATTAGGCTGTAAAAGGCCATATTACAGGCTTAGAAGGCCTGTGCACGTAGTTAGAAGCGTTCTAAGGGCCTGGTGCTCAGGAAAACGACTTAATACATCGTAGTCCATTGAGACTGAAAGGACTAGACCGATGGCCACCTGTCTGGGCACGTGGAACCACGTGATTTACGTGTAGACTCTTTATTAGGCTGTAAAAGGCCATATTACAGGCTTAGAAGGCCTGTGCACGTAGTTAGAAGCGTTCTAAGGGCCTGGTGCTCAGGAAAACGACTTAATACATCGTAGTCCATTGAGACTGAAAGGACTAGACCGATGGCCACCTGTCTGGGCACGTGGAACCACGTGATTTACGTGTAGACTCTTTATTAGGCTGTAAAAGGCCATATTACAGGCTTAGAAGGCCTGTGCACGTAGTTAGAAGCGTTCTAAGGGCCTGGTGCTCAGGAAAACGACTTAATACATCGTAGTCCATTGAGACTGAAAGGACTAGACCGATGGCCACCTGTCTGGGCACGTGGAACCACGTGATTTACGTGTAGACTCTTTATTAGGCTGTAAAAGGCCATATTACAGGCTTAGAAGGCCTGTGCACGTAGTTAGAAGCGTTCTAAGGGCCTGGTGCTCAGGAAAACGACTTAATACATCGTAGTCCATTGAGACTGAAAGGACTAGACCGATGGCCACCTGTCTGGGCACGTGGAACCACGTGATTTACGTGTAGACTCTTTATTAGGCTGTAAAAGGCCATATTACAGGCTTAGAAGGCCTGTGCACGTAGTTAGAAGCGTTCTAAGGGCCTGGTGCTCAGGAAAACGACTTAATACATCGTAGTCCATTGAGACTGAAAGGACTAGACCGATGGCCACCTGTCTGGGCACGTGGAACCACGTGATTTACGTGTAGACTCTTTATTAGGCTGTAAAAGGCCATATTACAGGCTTAGAAGGCCTGTGCACGTAGTTAGAAGCGTTCTAAGGGCCTGGTGCTCAGGAAAACGACTTAATACATCGTAGTCCATTGAGACTGAAAGGACTAGACCGATGGCCACCTGTCTGGGCACGTGGAACCACGTGATTTACGTGTAGACTCTTTATTAGGCTGTAAAAGGCCATATTACAGGCTTAGAAGGCCTGTGCACGTAGTTAGAAGCGTTCTAAGGGCCTGGTGCTCAGGAAAACGACTTAATACATCGTAGTCCATTGAGACTGAAAGGACTAGACCGATGGCCACCTGTCTGGGCACGTGGAACCACGTGATTTACGTGTAGACTCTTTATTAGGCTGTAAAAGGCCATATTACAGGCTTAGAAGGCCTGTGCACGTAGTTAGAAGCGTTCTAAGGGCCTGGTGCTCAGGAAAACGACTTAATACATCGTAGTCCATTGAGACTGAAAGGACTAGACCGATGGCCACCTGTCTGGGCACGTGGAACCACGTGATTTACGTGTAGACTCTTTATTAGGCTGTAAAAGGCCATATTACAGGCTTAGAAGGCCTGTGCACGTAGTTAGAAGCGTTCTAAGGGCCTGGTGCTCAGGAAAACGACTTAATACATCGTAGTCCATTGAGACTGAAAGGACTAGACCGATGGCCACCTGTCTGGGCACGTGGAACCACGTGATTTACGTGTAGACTCTTTATTAGGCTGTAAAAGGCCATATTACAGGCTTAGAAGGCCTGTGCACGTAGTTAGAAGCGTTCTAAGGGCCTGGTGCTCAGGAAAACGACTTAATACATCGTAGTCCATTGAGACTGAAAGGACTAGACCGATGGCCACCTGTCTGGGCACGTGGAACCACGTGATTTACGTGTAGACTCTTTATTAGGCTGTAAAAGGCCATATTACAGGCTTAGAAGGCCTGTGCACGTAGTTAGAAGCGTTCTAAGGGCCTGGTGCTCAGGAAAACGACTTAATACATCGTAGTCCATTGAGACTGAAAGGACTAGACCGATGGCCACCTGTCTGGGCACGTGGAACCACGTGATTTACGTGTAGACTCTTTATTAGGCTGTAAAAGGCCATATTACAGGCTTAGAAGGCCTGTGCACGTAGTTAGAAGCGTTCTAAGGGCCTGGTGCTCAGGAAAACGACTTAATACATCGTAGTCCATTGAGACTGAAAGGACTAGACCGATGGCCACCTGTCTGGGCACGTGGAACCACGTGATTTACGTGTAGACTCTTTATTAGGCTGTAAAAGGCCATATTACAGGCTTAGAAGGCCTGTGCACGTAGTTAGAAGCGTTCTAAGGGCCTGGTGCTCAGGAAAACGACTTAATACATCGTAGTCCATTGAGACTGAAAGGACTAGACCGATGGCCACCTGTCTGGGCACGTGGAACCACGTGATTTACGTGTAGACTCTTTATTAGGCTGTAAAAGGCCATATTACAGGCTTAGAAGGCCTGTGCACGTAGTTAGAAGCGTTCTAAGGGCCTGGTGCTCAGGAAAACGACTTAATACATCGTAGTCCATTGAGACTGAAAGGACTAGACCGATGGCCACCTGTCTGGGCACGTGGAACCACGTGATTTACGTGTAGACTCTTTATTAGGCTGTAAAAGGCCATATTACAGGCTTAGAAGGCCTGTGCACGTAGTTAGAAGCGTTCTAAGGGCCTGGTGCTCAGGAAAACGACTTAATACATCGTAGTCCATTGAGACTGAAAGGACTAGACCGATGGCCACCTGTCTGGGCACGTGGAACCACGTGATTTACGTGTAGACTCTTTATTAGGCTGTAAAAGGCCATATTACAGGCTTAGAAGGCCTGTGCACGTAGTTAGAAGCGTTCTAAGGGCCTGGTGCTCAGGAAAACGACTTAATACATCGTAGTCCATTGAGACTGAAAGGACTAGACCGATGGCCACCTGTCTGGGCACGTGGAACCACGTGATTTACGTGTAGACTCTTTATTAGGCTGTAAAAGGCCATATTACAGGCTTAGAAGGCCTGTGCACGTAGTTAGAAGCGTTCTAAGGGCCTGGTGCTCAGGAAAACGACTTAATACATCGTAGTCCATTGAGACTGAAAGGACTAGACCGATGGCCACCTGTCTGGGCACGTGGAACCACGTGATTTACGTGTAGACTCTTTATTAGGCTGTAAAAGGCCATATTACAGGCTTAGAAGGCCTGTGCACGTAGTTAGAAGCGTTCTAAGGGCCTGGTGCTCAGGAAAACGACTTAATACATCGTAGTCCATTGAGACTGAAAGGACTAGACCGATGGCCACCTGTCTGGGCACGTGGAACCACGTGATTTACGTGTAGACTCTTTATTAGGCTGTAAAAGGCCATATTACAGGCTTAGAAGGCCTGTGCACGTAGTTAGAAGCGTTCTAAGGGCCTGGTGCTCAGGAAAACGACTTAATACATCGTAGTCCATTGAGACTGAAAGGACTAGACCGATGGCCACCTGTCTGGGCACGTGGAACCACGTGATTTACGTGTAGACTCTTTATTAGGCTGTAAAAGGCCATATTACAGGCTTAGAAGGCCTGTGCACGTAGTTAGAAGCGTTCTAAGGGCCTGGTGCTCAGGAAAACGACTTAATACATCGTAGTCCATTGAGACTGAAAGGACTAGACCGATGGCCACCTGTCTGGGCACGTGGAACCACGTGATTTACGTGTAGACTCTTTATTAGGCTGTAAAAGGCCATATTACAGGCTTAGAAGGCCTGTGCACGTAGTTAGAAGCGTTCTAAGGGCCTGGTGCTCAGGAAAACGACTTAATACATCGTAGTCCATTGAGACTGAAAGGACTAGACCGATGGCCACCTGTCTGGGCACGTGGAACCACGTGATTTACGTGTAGACTCTTTATTAGGCTGTAAAAGGCCATATTACAGGCTTAGAAGGCCTGTGCACGTAGTTAGAAGCGTTCTAAGGGCCTGGTGCTCAGGAAAACGACTTAATACATCGTAGTCCATTGAGACTGAAAGGACTAGACCGATGGCCACCTGTCTGGGCACGTGGAACCACGTGATTTACGTGTAGACTCTTTATTAGGCTGTAAAAGGCCATATTACAGGCTTAGAAGGCCTGTGCACGTAGTTAGAAGCGTTCTAAGGGCCTGGTGCTCAGGAAAACGACTTAATACATCGTAGTCCATTGAGACTGAAAGGACTAGACCGATGGCCACCTGTCTGGGCACGTGGAACCACGTGATTTACGTGTAGACTCTTTATTAGGCTGTAAAAGGCCATATTACAGGCTTAGAAGGCCTGTGCACGTAGTTAGAAGCGTTCTAAGGGCCTGGTGCTCAGGAAAACGACTTAATACATCGTAGTCCATTGAGACTGAAAGGACTAGACCGATGGCCACCTGTCTGGGCACGTGGAACCACGTGATTTACGTGTAGACTCTTTATTAGGCTGTAAAAGGCCATATTACAGGCTTAGAAGGCCTGTGCACGTAGTTAGAAGCGTTCTAAGGGCCTGGTGCTCAGGAAAACGACTTAATACATCGTAGTCCATTGAGACTGAAAGGACTAGACCGATGGCCACCTGTCTGGGCACGTGGAACCACGTGATTTACGTGTAGACTCTTTATTAGGCTGTAAAAGGCCATATTACAGGCTTAGAAGGCCTGTGCACGTAGTTAGAAGCGTTCTAAGGGCCTGGTGCTCAGGAAAACGACTTAATACATCGTAGTCCATTGAGACTGAAAGGACTAGACCGATGGCCACCTGTCTGGGCACGTGGAACCACGTGATTTACGTGTAGACTCTTTATTAGGCTGTAAAAGGCCATATTACAGGCTTAGAAGGCCTGTGCACGTAGTTAGAAGCGTTCTAAGGGCCTGGTGCTCAGGAAAACGACTTAATACATCGTAGTCCATTGAGACTGAAAGGACTAGACCGATGGCCACCTGTCTGGGCACGTGGAACCGCGTGATTTACGTGTAGGCTCTTTATTAGGCTGTAAAAGGCCATATTACAGGCTTAGAAGGCCTGTGCACGTAGTTAGAAGCGTTCTAAGGGCCTGGTGCTCAGGAAAACGACTTAATACATCGTAGTCCATTGAGACTGAAAGGACTAGACCGATGGCCACCTGTCTGGGCACGTGGAACCACGTGATTTACGTGTAGGCTCTTTATTAGGCTGTAAAAGGCCATATTACAGGCTTAGAAGGCCTGTGCACGTAGTTAGAAGCGTTCTAAGGGCCTGGTGCTCAGGAAAACGACTTAATACATCGTAGTCCATTGAGACTGAAAGGACTAGACCGATGGCCACCTGTCTGGGCACGTGGAACCACGTGATTTACGTGTAGACTCTTTATTAGGCTGTAAAAGGCCATATTACAGGCTTAGAAGGCCTGTGCACGTAGTTAGAAGCGTTCTAAGGGACTGGTGCTCAGGAAAACGACTTAATACATCGTAGTCCATTGAGACTGAAAGGACTAGACCGATGGCCACCTGTCTGGGCACGTGGAACCACGTGATTTACGTGTAGACTCTTTATTAGGCTGTAAAAGGCCATATTACAGGCTTAGAAGGCCTGTGCACGTAGTTAGAAGCGTTCTAAGGGCCTGGTGCTCAGGAAAACGACTTAATACATCGTAGTCCATTGAGACTGAAAGGACTAGACCGATGGCCACCTGTCTGGGCACGTGGAACCACGTGATTTACGTGTAGACTCTTTATTAGGCTGTAAAAGGCCATATTACAGGCTTAGAAGGCCTGTGCACGTAGTTAGAAGCGTTCTAAGGGCCTGGTGCTCAGGAAAACGACTTAATACATCGTAGTCCATTGAGACTGAAAGGACTAGACCGATGGCCACCTGTCTGGGCACGTGGAACCACGTGATTTACGTGTAGACTCTTTATTAGGCTGTAAAAGGCCATATTACAGGCTTAGAAGGCCTGTGCACGTAGTTAGAAGCGTTCTAAGGGCCTGGTGCTCAGGAAAACGACTTAATACATCGTAGTCCATTGAGACTGAAAGGACTAGACCGATGGCCACCTGTCTGGGCACGTGGAACCACGTGATTTACGTGTAGACTCTTTATTAGGCTGTAAAAGGCCATATTACAGGCTTAGAAGGCCTGTGCACGTAGTTAGAAGCGTTCTAAGGGCCTGGTGCTCAGGAAAACGACTTAATACATCGTAGTCCATTGAGACTGAAAGGACTAGACCGATGGCCACCTGTCTGGGCACGTGGAACCACGTGATTTACGTGTAGACTCTTTATTAGGCTGTAAAAGGCCATATTACAGGCTTAGAAGGCCTGTGCACGTAGTTAGAAGCGTTCTAAGGGCCTGGTGCTCAGGAAAACGACTTAATACATCGTAGTCCATTGAGACTGAAAGGACTAGACCGATGGCCACCTGTCTGGGCACGTGGAACCACGTGATTTACGTGTAGACTCTTTATTAGGCTGTAAAAGGCCATATTACAGGCTTAGAAGGCCTGTGCACGTAGTTAGAAGCGTTCTAAGGGCCTGGTGCTCAGGAAAACGACTTAATACATCGTAGTCCATTGAGACTGAAAGGACTAGACCGATGGCCACCTGTCTGGGCACGTGGAACCACGTGATTTACGTGTAGACTCTTTATTAGGCTGTAAAAGGCCATATTACAGGCTTAGAAGGCCTGTGCACGTAGTTAGAAGCGTTCTAAGGGCCTGGTGCTCAGGAAAACGACTTAATACATCGTAGTCCATTGAGACTGAAAGGACTAGACCGATGGCCACCTGTCTGGGCACGTGGAACCACGTGATTTACGTGTAGGCTCTTTATTAGGCTGTAAAAGGCCATATTACAGGCTTAGAAGGCCTGTGCACGTAGTTAGAAGCGTTCTAAGGGCCTGGTGCTCAGGAAAACGACTTAATACATCGTAGTCCATTGAGACTGAAAGGACTAGACCGATGGCCACCTGTCTGGGCACGTGGAACCACGTGATTTACGTGTAGACTCTTTATTAGGCTGTAAAAGGCCATATTACAGGCTTAGAAGGCCTGTGCACGTAGTTAGAAGCGTTCTAAGGGCCTGGTGCTCAGGAAAACGACTTAATACATCGTAGTCCATTGAGACTGAAAGGACTAGACCGATGGCCACCTGTCTGGGCACGTGGAACCGCGTGATTTACGTGTAGGCTCTTTATTAGGCTGTAAAAGGCCATATTACAGGCTTAGAAGGCCTGTGCACGTAGTTAGAAGCGTTCTAAGGGCCTGGTGCTCAGGAAAACGACTTAATACATCGTAGTCCATTGAGACTGAAAGGACTAGACCGATGGCCACCTGTCTGGGCACGTGGAACCACGTGATTTACGTGTAGGCTCTTTATTAGGCTGTAAAAGGCCATATTACAGGCTTAGAAGGCCTGTGCACGTAGTTAGAAGCGTTCTAAGGGCCTGGTGCTCAGGAAAACGACTTAATACATCGTAGTCCATTGAGACTGAAAGGACTAGACCGATGGCCACCTGTCTGGGCACGTGGAACCACGTGATTTACGTGTAGGCTCTTTATTAGGCTGTAAAAGGCCATATTACAGGCTTAGAAGGCCTGTGCACGTAGTTAGAAGCGTTCTAAGGGCCTGGTGCTCAGGAAAACGACTTAATACATCGTAGTCCATTGAGACTGAAAGGACTAGACCGATGGCCACCTGTCTGGGCACGTGGAACCACGTGATTTACGTGTAGACTCTTTATTAGGCTGTAAAAGGCCATATTACAGGCTTAGAAGGCCTGTGCACGTAGTTAGAAGCGTTCTAAGGGCCTGGTGCTCAGGAAAACGACTTAATACATCGTAGTCCATTGAGACTGAAAGGACTAGACCGATGGCCACCTGTCTGGGCACGTGGAACCGCGTGATTTACGTGTAGGCTCTTTATTAGGCTGTAAAAGGCCATATTACAGGCTTAGAAGGCCTGTGCACGTAGTTAGAAGCGTTCTAAGGGCCTGGTGCTCAGGAAAACGACTTAATACATCGTAGTCCATTGAGACTGAAAGGACTAGACCGATGGCCACCTGTCTGGGCACGTGGAACCGCGTGATTTACGTGTAGACTCTTTATTAGGCTGTAAAAGGCCATATTACAGGCTTAGAAGGCCTGTCCACGTAGTTAGAAGCGTTCTAAGGGCCTGGTGCTCAGGAAAACGACTTAATACATCGTAGTCCATTGAGACTGAAAGGACTAGACCGATGGCCACCTGTCTGGGCACGTGGAACCGCGTGATTTAGGTGTAGGCTCTTTATTAGGCTGTAAAAGGCCATATTACAGGCTTAGAAGGCCTGTCCACGTAGTTAGAAGCGTTCTAAGGGCCTGGTGCTCAGGAAAACGACTTAATACATCGTAGTCCATTGAGACTGAAAGGACTAGACCGATGGCCACCTGTCTGGGCACGTGGAACCACGTGATTTACGTGTAGACTCTTTATTAGGCTGTAAAAGGCCATATTACAGGCTTAGAAGGCCTGTCCACGTAGTTAGAAGCGTTCTAACGGCCTGGTGCTCAGGAAAACGACTTAATACATCGTAGTCCATTGAGACTGAAAGGACTAGACCGATGGCCACCTGTCTGGGCACGTGGAACCGCGTGATTTAGGTGTAGTCTCTTTATTAGGCTGTAAAAGGCCATATTACAGGCTTAGAAGGCCTGTCCACGTAGTTAGAAGCGTTCTAAGGGCCTGGCGCTCAGGAAAACGACTTAATACATCGGAGTCCATTGAGACTGAAAGGACTTGACCGATGGCCATTTGTCTGGGCACGTGGAACCACCCGATTTACGTGTAGGCTCTTTATTAGGCTGTAAAAGACCATATTACAGGCTTAGAAGGCCTGTCCACGTAGTTAGAAGTGTTCTAACGGCCTGGCAACCTCGATCCCAGGGCCTGTTAGCGTTTTTTGATATGAGGATGAAACGCGTACGAGGCCCTGGTACAACAGACTTAATCAACCAATGAGATTGCGTTCACGGCTTTTTAAATTATGTTAAAAAGATAATTAATGCAGACGTTTTTTTTGCAAGCACTGCATTTTTTTATCAACAACAAATATGGCGGTGAGCATTACGAAGATTTTTCTGGTTACTTGTTTTATGAAGAAAATATTTATATTCACGTTATTTTTGACTTCCTTGCATCGTTTACAAATTTATCAAAGCTGTTAAAAAATTTTAAACATTACTTTTGTTTCCTCACGTCACTGATGGTGAAAAAGGCAGCTGACAACTCAAATGGAATAGTGCGACGAACATCCTGTCCTGCGAACGAAAGTAACAGGTACTCTCACCTTTTGTTGGACACAATACTGAAAATTTTATTTTTGTTTTCATATGCTAAAAAGTAAAGAAAAACTTCGTACAGATGCAACTCTGTAGTGTGTATGCTGACTAACTGGCTAAATGCTGTTGGCTTAAAGATGCACAAACACAACAAACACAACAATGACAACCAATTTTTCTTAAAATGCCACACGTGTCAAGAGATATCTTTTAACAAACTATTGGGACAAAATACTAGCTAAAGTATTGAAAAATTAATGGAAAATAAATTAGGGAATAAAGTATAGCTAGCTGTATAAATAAAAAGAAATATATATATATACAAGAAATCACAACTATATCACATATTATTGTTTTTAGGCAATGAGAAAGAAAATATTGCAACATAAAGTTTATGGTGGGTCTGTTGAAGTATGTAGGCTGCGTGCTGAAACAAACTTAGTAATGGAACCTCAAATATCACAATTATGCAAACTAATACTGCCGTAAATGTAAAAGACAATTAAAGATTTTCTGCCGGATTGCACAAATAAGCTTTCAGAAAAATTACATTGTAAAGAGCGTTATATCATCACCAAAAACTCATTAATGTTATTTTGTTTCAAACACCTAGTGCTGATATTATGTCCAGTATAATATAATCTTGCCAATGCTTTTTGCCCTCATCGACCAGACCGTCCAAATTGCTGCATATATATATATATTCAATGGTCTTCAATGGTACTTGGTGGACTTATATGGTAGATTTGTTTGATAATGGTGCATAAACTCCTATACCAAGAGCAGAGGTTGCTATAATAATGCAAACGTTCAGATCTTCTTTTGCAACTTCAAGAAGAATTTGGTTGGTTTTACATGGTCTTTGTTTGTGGTGTATGAAATTGCACAATAAAACAATTGCTAGATGTTATGTTTTTAATGTATATATATACTTGTCTTCTTAATATGTTATGTTTTATAACCTTTAATCTGCAATATTTCTTCCTTGCCAACTTTTCTCTTTTTTCTGCGGTATACATTTTTTCTGTTTGGATTGACAGATTATTGATTTCTTATTCCAAATATAATATGTTTCATTCTAGTCACTGTTTTTCCTGTTATCCGGTTGTTATAGATATTCTTAAGTATAAGTAAGTATAAGTATGGTCATATAGCTATATATATATATAAAGTACAAAACAGGTGTTGAAGCAGTAAGCCTCGTCAATAACACAAGCTTTGACATTTTTTGATAAATTTCTAATTTCATTAAATTTCTTTCTCTTTCACTCAAAATTTCCCCAATGACCATCCAATAGATGACTTCCAATGTTTACGTTTTTAAGGGATTCTTGAACATACCACTTACCGCCTCCATTATTTTGCCTGTCGATTTGCGTAAGAGGTCTGGGGATTATAAACAACACGCGTCACGATGATGAAAGTTGTCTAGCTATACAAATGATGACAACACATCTTCTATTTTATTGTTAAGACAGAGAATCCTCAAACAACATCTGTACAGCATTCTTCTCAAAGATTAAACCACGTAAAATGTATCAAGTCATTCCTACATCTTCAAGAAATTCACTTGATCTTTAATTATTGCATTTGGCTAACACTTGAAAAATTAAAGATTTTCCATATGCTTATGATAAAACTCCAAATGACGTCCTTGTCCTCATACTATTGACCTCTAAGCATTTGACTTGTTATGGTCAGGAAAATTCGGCCCTCTAAAGATCTCTGAATTTTCTCCAATTAAGTGGTCCATCCTTTCATCTGTTATTTTTGCAGCTGGTGTAAAATTATTCTATAATATTTATAAGTGCTGTAGTTTTTATGTATGATACACCACAAAATGACTAGAAAGTCACTAAGGGTTGTATCTATTCTGAAATTGTATGGTGTATGGCTAGGTACCTCTAGGCTACAAAAACTCAGCAAAACACTTTACAAATTCACGGCCACCAATAAAACACCATCTTTAATCGAAACGTCACGCATACATTACTTTTCTGTGCATGCTTAATTTTGGGCGAATTTCAGTCTGTTGTACCAGGGCCTCGTACGCGTTTCATCCTCATATAAAAAAAACACTACAGGCCCTGGGATCGAGGTTGACGGCCTGGTGCTCAGGAAAACGACTTAATACATCGTAGTCCATTGAGACTGAAAGGACTAGACCGATGGCCACCTGTCTGGGCACGTGGAACCACGTGAAATAAGTGTAGACTCCTTATTAGGCTGTTAAAGGCCAAGCGTTCTAAGGACCTGTTGCTCAGGAAAACGACTTAATACATAGTAGTCCATTGAGACTGAAAGGACTAGACCGATGGCCACCTGTCTGGGCACGTGGAATCGCGTGATTTAAGTGTAGGCTCTTATTAGGCTGTAAAAGGCCATATCACAGGCTTAGAAGGCCCTGTGCACGTAGTTAGAAGCGTTCTAAGGGCCTGGTGCTCAGGAAAACGACTTAATACATCCTAATCCATTGAGACTGAAAGACTAGACCGATGGCCACCTGTCTGGGCACGTGGAACCGCGTGATTTAAGTGTAGACTCCTTATTAGGCTGTAAAAGGCCATATTACAGGCTTAGAAGGCCTGTCCAAGTAGTTAGAAGCGTTCTAAGGGCCTGGCGCTCAGGAAAAACGACTTAATACATCGTAGTCCATTGAGACTGAAAGGACTAGACCGATGGCCACTGTCTGGGCACGTGGAACCACGTGATTTACGTGTAGACTCTTTATTAGGCTGTAAAAGGCCATATTACAGGCTTAGAAGGCCTGTGCACGTAGTTAGAAGCGTTCTAAGGCCTGGTGCTCAGGAAAACGACTTAATACATCGTAGTCCATTGAGACTGAAAGGACTAGACCGATGGCCACCTGTCTGGGCACGTGGAACCGCGTGATTTAGGTGTAGGCTCTTTATTAGGCTGTAAAAGGCCATATTACAGGCTTAGAAGGCCTGTGCCACGTAGTTAGAAGCGTTCTAAGGGCCTGGTGCTCAGGAAAACGACTTAATACATCGAGTCCATTGAGACTGAAAGACTAGACCGATGGCCATCTGTCTGGGCACGTGGAACCACCTGATTTACGTGTAGGCTCTTTATTAGGCTGTAAAAGGCCATATTACAGGCTTAGAAGGCCTGTCCACGTAGTTAGAAGCGTTCTAAGGGCCTGGTGCTCAGGAAAACGACTTAATACATCGTAGTCCATTGAGACTGAAAGGACTAGACCGATGGCCACCTGTCTGGGCACGTGGCAACACGTTGATTTACGTGTAGGCTCTTTATTAGGCTGTAAAAGGCCATATTACAGGCTTAGAAGGCCTGTGCACGTAGTTAGAAGCGTTCTAAGGGCCTGGTGCTCAGGAAAACGACTTAATACATCGTAGTCCATTGAGACTGAAAGGACTAGACCGATGGCCACCTGTCTGGGCATGTGGAACCACGTGATTTACGTGTAGGCTCTTTATTAGGCTGTAAAAGGCCATATTACAGGCTTATATGGCCTGTGCACGTAGTTAGAAGCGTTCTAAGGGCCTGGTGCTCAGGAAAACGACTTAATACATCGTAGTCCATTGAGACTGAAAGGACTAGACCGATGGCCACCTGTCTGGCACGTGGAACCCAGCGTGATTTAGGTGTAGACTTTTATTAGGCTGTAAAAGGCCATATTACAGTCAGCTTGGCTGTGCACGTAGTTAGAAGCGTTCTAGGCTGGTGCTCAGGAAAACGACTTAATACATCGTAGTCCATTGAGACTGAAAGGACTAGACCGATGGCCACCTGTCTGGGCACGTGGAACCACGTGATTTACGTGTAGACTCCTTATTAGGCTGTAAAAGGCCATATTACAGGCTTAGAAGGCTGGTGCACGTAGTTAGAAGCGTTCTAAGCGGCCTGGTGCTCAGGAAAACGACTTAATACATCGTAGTCCATTGAGACTGAAAGGACTAGACCGATGGCCACCTGTCTGGGCACGTGGAACCACGTGATTTTACGTGTAGACTCCTTATTAGGCTGTAAAAGGCCATATTACAGGCTTAGAAGGCCTGTGCAACGTAGTTAGAAGCGTTCTAAGGGCCTGGTGCTCAGGAAAACGACTTATACATCGTAGTCCATGAGACTGAAAGGACTAGACCGATGCCAACCTGTCTGGGCACGTGGAACCGCGTGATTACGTGTAGCTCTTTATTAGGCTGTAAAAGGCCATATTACAGGCTTAGAAGGCCTGTGCACGTAGGTTAGAAGCGTTCTAAGGGCCTGGTGCTCAGGAAAACGACTTAATACATCGTAGTCCATTGAGACTGAAAGGACTAGACCGATGGCCACCTGTCTGGGCACGTGGAACCACGTGATTTACGTGTAGACTCTTTATTAGGCTGTAAAAGGCCATATTACAGGCTTAGAAGGCCTGTGCACGTAGTTAGAAGCGTTCTAAGGGCCTGGTGCTCAGGAAAACGACTTAATACATCGTAGTCCATTGAGACTGAAAGGACTAGACCGATGGCCACCTGTCTGGGCACGTGGAACCGCGTGATTTACGTGTAGGCTCTTTATTAGCTGTAAAAGGCCATATTACAGGCTTAGAAGGCCTGTGCACGTAGTTAGAAGCGTTCTAAGGGCCTGGTGCTCAGGGAAAACGACTTAATACATCGTAGTCCATTGAGACTGAAAGGACTAGACCGATGGCCACCTGTCTGGGCACGTGGAACCACGTGATTTAAGTGTAGACTCTTTATTAGGCTGTAAAAGGCCATATTACAGGCTTAGAAGGCCTGTCCACGTAGTTAGAAGCGTTCTAAGGGCCTGGTGCTCAGGAAAACGATTTAATACATCGTAGTCCATTGAGACTGAAAGGGACTAGACCGATGGCCACCTGTCTGGGCACGTGGAACCACGTGATTTACGTGTAGACCTCTTTATTAGGCTGTAAAAGGCCATATTACAGGCTTAGAAGGCCTGGCACGTAGTTAGAAGCGTTCTAAGGGCCTGGTGCTCAGGAAAACGACTTAATACATCGTAGTCCATTGAGACTGAAAGGACTAGACCGATGGCCACCTGTCTGGGCGCTGGAACCACGTGATTTACGTGTAGACTCTTTATTAGGCTGTAAAAGGCCATATTACAGGCTTAGAAGGCCTGTGCACGTAGTTAGAAGCGTTCTAAGGGCCTGGTGCTCAGGAAAACGACTTAATACATCGTAGTCCATTGAGACTGAAAGGACTAGACCGATGGCCACCTGTCTGGGCACGTGGAAACCACGTGATTTACGTGTAGGCTCTTTATTAGGCTGTAAAAGGCCATATTACAGGCTTATAAGGCCTGTGCACGTAGTTAGAAGCGTTCTAAGGGCCTGGTGCTCAGGAAAACGACTTAATACATCGTAGTCCATTGAGACTGAAAGGACTAGACCGATGGCCACCTGTCTGGGCACGTGGAACCACGTGATTTACGTGTAGGCTCTTTATTAGGCTGTAAAAGGCCATATTACAGGCTTAGAAGGCCTGTGCACGTAGTTAGAAGCGTTCTAAGGGCCTGGTGCTCAGGAAAACGACTTAATACATCGTAGTCCATTGAGACTGAAAGGACTAGACCGATGGCCACCTGTCTGGGCACGTGGAACCACGTGATTACGTGTAGGCTCTTTATTAGGCTGTAAAAGGCCATATTACAGGCTTAGAAGGCCTGTGCACGTAGTTAGAAGCGTTCTAAGGGCCTGGTGCTCAGGAAAACGACTTAATACATCGTAGTCCATTGAGACTGAAAGGACTAGACCGATGGCCACCTGTCTGGGGACGTGGAACCACGTGATTTACGTGTAGGCTCTTTATTAGGCTGTAAAAGGCCATATTACAGGCTTAGAAGGCCTGTGCACGTAGTTAGAAGCGTTCTAAGGCCTGGTGCTCAGGGAAAACGACTTAATACATCGTAGTCCATTGAGACTGAAAGGACTAGACCGATGGCCACCTGTCTGGGCACGTGGAACCACGTGATTTACGTGTAGACTCTTTATTAGGCTGTAAAAGGCCATATTACAGGCTTAGAAGGCCTGTCCACGTAGTTAGAAGCGTTCTAAGGGCCTGGCGCTCAGGAAACGAACTTAATACATCGTAGTCCATTGAGACTGAAAGGACTAGACCGATGGCCACCTGTCTGGGCACGTGGAACGCACGTGATTAGTGTAGGCTCTTTATTAGGCTGTAAAAGCCATATTACAGGCTTAGAGGCCTGTGCACGTATGTTAGAAGCGTTCTAAGGGCCTGGTGCTCAGGAAAACGACTTAATACATCGTAGTCCATTGAGACTGAAAGGACTAGACCGATGGCCACCTGTCTGGGCACGTGGAACCGCGTGATTTAAGTGTAGACTCTTTATTAGGCTGTAAAAGGCCATATTACAGGCTTAGAAGGCCTGTCCACGTAGTTAGAAGCGTTCTAAGGGCCTGGTGCTCAGGAAAACGACTTAATACATCGTAGTCCATTGAGACTGAAAGGACTAGACCGATGGCCACCTGTCTGGGCACGTGGAACCACGTGATTTACGTGTAGACTCTTTATTAGGCTGTAAAAGGCCATATTACAGGCTTAGAAGGCCTGTGCACGTAGTTAGAAGCGTTCTAAGGGCCTGGTGCTCAGGAAAACGTCTTAATACATCGTAGTCATTGAGACTGAAAGGACTAGACCGATGGCCACCTGTCTGGGCACGTGGAACCACGTGATTTACGTGTAGGCTCTTTATTAGGCTGTAAAAGGCCATATTACAGGCTTAGAAGGCCTGTGCACGTAGTTAGAAGCGTTCTAAGGCCTGGTGCTCAGGAAAACGTCTTAATACATCGTAGTCCAATTGAGACTGGAAAGGACTAGACCGATGGCCACCTGTCTGGGCACGTGGAACCGCGTGATTTAGGTGTAGGCTCTTTATTAGGCTGTAAAAGGCCCATATTACAGGCTTAGAAGGCCTGTCCACGTAGTTTAGAAGCGTTTCTAAGGGCCTGGCGCTCAGGGAAAAACGACTTAATTACATCGTAGTCCATTGAGACTGAAAGGGACTAGACCGATGGCCACCTGTCTGGGCACGTGGAACCACGTGATTTACGTGTAGGCTCTTTATTAGCTGTAAAAGCCATATTACAGGCTTAGAAGGCCTGTGCACGTAGTTAGAAGTGTTCTAACGGCCTGGTGCTCAGGGAAAACGACTTAATACATCGTAGTCCATTGAGACTGAAAGGACTAGACCGATGGCGCCACCTGTCTGGGCACGCTGGAACCACGTGATTTACGTGTAGGCTCTTATTAGGCTGTTTAAAAGGCCATATTACAGGCTTAGAAGGCCTGTCACGTAGTTAGAAGCGTTCTAAGGGCCTGGTGCCTCAGGAAAACGAGTTAATACATCGTAGTCCATTGAGACTGAAAGGACTAGACCGATGGCCACCCTGTCTGGGCACGTGGAACCGCCGTGATTAGTGTAGGCTCTTTATTAGGCCTGTAAAAGGCCATATTACAGGCTTAAAGGCCTGTGCACGTAGTTAGAAGCGTTCTAAGGCCTGGCTGCTCAGGAAAACGACTTAATACATCGTAGTCCATTGAGACTGAAAGGACTAGACCGATGGCCACCTGTCTGGGCACGTGGAACCGCGTGATTTAGTGTAGACTCTTTATTAGGCTGTAAAAGGCCATATTACAGGCTTAGAAGGCCTGTCACGTAGTTAGAAGCGTTCTAAGGGCCTGGTGCTCAGGAAAACGACTTAATACATCGTAGTCCATTGAGACTGAAAGGACTAGACCGATGGCCACCTGTCTGGGCACGTGGAACCACGTGATTTACGTGTAGGCTCTTTATTAGGCTGTAAAAGGCCATATTACAGGCTTAGAAGGCCTGTGCACGTAGTTAGAAGCGTTCTAAGGGCCTGGTGCTCAGGAAAACGACTTAATACATCGTAGTCCATTGAGACTGAAAGGACTAGACCGATGGCCACCTGTCTGGGCACGTGGAAGCGTGATTTAGGTGTAGGCTCTTTATTAGGCTGTAAAAGGCCATATTACAGGCTTAGAAGGCCTGTCACGTAGTTAGAAGCGTTCTAAGGGCCTGGTGCTCAGGAAAACGACTTAATACATCGTAGTCCATTGAGACTGAAAGGACTAGACCGATGGCCACCTGTCTGGGCACGTGGAACCACGTGATTTACGTGTAGGCTCTTTATTAGGCTGTAAAAGGCCATATTACAGGCTTAGAAGGCCTGTCACGTAGTTAGAAGCGTTCTAAGGGCCTGGTGCTCAGGAAAACGACTTAATACATCGTAGTCCATTGAGACTGAAAGGACTAGACCGATGGCCACCTGTCTGGGCACGTGGAACGCGTGATTTAGTGTAGGCTCTTTATTAGGCTGTAAAAGGCCATATTACAGGCTTAGAAGGCCTGTGCACGTAGTTAGAAGCGTTCTAAGGGCCTGGTGCTCAGGAAAACGACTTAATACATCGTAGTCCATTGAGACTGAAAGGACTAGACCGATGGCCACCTGTCTGGGCACGTGGAACCGTGATTTAGTGTAGGCTCTTTATTAGGCTGTAAAAGGCCATATTACAGGCTTAGAAGGCCTGTCACGTAGTTAGAAGCGTTCTAAGGGCCTGGCGCTCAGGAAAACGACTTAATACATCGTAGTCCATTGAGACTGAAAGGACTAGACCGATGGCCACCTGTCTGGGCACGTGGAACCACGTGATTTAGTGTAGACTCTTATTAGGCTGTTAAAGGCCAAGCGTTCTAAGGCCTGTGTGCTCAGGAAAACGACTTAATACATCGTAGTCCATTGAGACTGAAAGGACTAGACCGATGGCCACCTGTCTGGGCACGTGGAACCACGTGATTTAGTGTAGACTCTTATTAGGCTGTAAAAGGCCATATTACAGGCTTAGAAGGCCTGTCACGTAGTTAGAAGCGTTCTAAGGGCCTGGTGCTCAGGAAAACGACTTAATACATCGTAGTCCATTGAGACTGAAAGGACTAGACCGATGGCCACCTGTCTGGGCACGTGGAACCGCGTGATTTAGGTGTAGGCTCTTTATTAGGCTGTAAAAGGCCATATTACAGGCTTAGAAGGCCTGTCACGTAGTTAGAAGCGTTCTAAGGGCCTGGTGCTCAGGAAAACGACTTAATACATCGTAGTCCATTGAGACTGAAAGGACTAGACCGATGGCCACCTGTCTGGGCACGTGGAACCGCGTGATTTAGTGTAGGCTCTTTATTAGGCTGTAAAAGGCCATATTACAGGCTTAGAAGGCCTGTGCACGTAGTTAGAAGCGTTCTAAGGGCCTGGTGCTCAGGAAAACGACTTAATACATCGTAGTCCATTGAGACTGAAAGGACTAGACCGATGGCCACCTGTCTGGGCACGTGGAACCACGTGATTTAGTGTAGACTCTTTATTAGGCTGTAAAAGGCCATATTACAGGCTTAGAAGGCCTGTGCACGTAGTTAGAAGCGTTCTAAGGGCCTGGTGCTCAGGAAAACGACTTAATACATCGTAGTCCATTGAGACTGAAAGGACTAGACCGATGGCCACCTGTCTGGGCACGTGGAACCGCGTGATTTAGTGTAGGCTCTTTATTAGGCTGTAAAAGGCCATATTACAGGCTTAGAAGGCCTGTGCACGTAGTTAGAAGCGTTCTAAGGGCCTGGTGCTCAGGAAAACGACTTAATACATCGTAGTCCATTGAGACTGAAAGGACTAGACCGATGGCCACCTGTCTGGGCACGTGGAACCACGTGATTTACGTGTAGACTCTTTATTAGGCTGTAAAAGGCCATATTACAGGCTTAGAAGGCCTGTGCACGTAGTTAGAAGCGTTCTAAGGGCCTGGTGCTCAGGAAAACGACTTAATACATCGTAGTCCATTGAGACTGAAAGGACTAGACCGATGGCCACCTGTCTGGGCACGTGGAACCGCGTGATTTAGTGTAGGCTCTTTATTAGGCTGTAAAAGGCCATATTACAGGCTTAGAAGGCCTGTCACGTAGTTAGAAGCGTTCTAAGGGCCTGGTGCTCAGGAAAACGACTTAATACATCGTAGTCCATTGAGACTGAAAGGACTAGACCGATGGCCACCTGTCTGGGCACGTGGAACCACGTGATTTAGTGTAGGCTCTTTATTAGGCTGTAAAAGGCCATATTACAGGCTTAGAAGGCCTGTCACGTAGTTAGAAGCGTTCTAAGGGCCTGGCTCAGGAAAACGACTTAATACATCGTAGTCCATTGAGACTGAAAGGACTAGACCGATGGCCACCTGTCTGGGCACGTGGAACCACGTGATTTAGTGTAGGCTCTTTATTAGGCTGTAAAAGGCCATATTACAGGCTTAGAAGGCCTGTGCACGTAGTTAGAAGCGTTCTAAGGGCCTGGTGCTCAGGAAAACGACTTAATACATCGTAGTCCATTGAGACTGAAAGGACTAGACCGATGGCCACCTGTCTGGGCACGTGGAACCACGTGATTTACGTGTAGGCTCTTTATTAGGCTGTAAAAGGCCATATTACAGGCTTAGAAGGCCTGTGCACGTAGTTAGAAGCGTTCTAAGGGCCTGGTGCTCAGGAAAACGACTTAATACATCGTAGTCCATTGAGACTGAAAGGACTAGACGATGGCCACCTGTCTGGGCACGTGGAACCACGTGATTTACGTGTAGACTCTTTATTAGGCTGTAAAAGGCCATATTACAGGCTTAGAAGGCCTGTGCACGTAGTTAGAAGCGTTCTAAGGGCCTGGTGCTCAGGAAAACGACTTAATACATCGTAGTCCATTGAGACTGAAAGGACTAGACCGATGGCCACCTGTCTGGGCACGTGGAACCACGTGATTTAGTGTAGGCTCTTATTAGGCTGTTAAAGGCCAGCGTTCTAAGGCCTGGTGCTCAGGAAAACGACTTAATACATCGTAGTCCATTGAGACTGAAAGGACTAGACCGATGGCCACCTGTCTGGGCACGTGGAACCACGTGATTTAGTGTAGACTCTTTATTAGGCTGTAAAAGGCCATATTACAGGCTTAGAAGGCCTGTCCACGTAGTTAGAAGCGTTCTAAGGGCCTGGTGCTCAGGAAAACGACTTAATACATCGTAGTCCATTGAGACTGAAAGGACTAGACCGATGGCCACCTGTCTGGGCACGTGGAACCGTGATTTAGTGTAGGCTCTTTATTAGGCTGTAAAAGGCCATATTACAGGCTTAGAAGGCCTGTGCACGTAGTTAGAAGCGTTCTAAGGGCCTGGTGCTCAGGAAAACGACTTAATACATCGTAGTCCATTGAGACTGAAAGGACTAGACCGATGGCCACCTGTCTGGGCACGTGGAACCGCGTGATTTAGTGTAGACTCTTATTAGGCTGTAAAAGGCCATATTACAGGCTTAGAAGGCCTGTCACGTAGTTAGAAGCGTTCTAAGGGCCTGGCTCAGGAAAACGACTTAATACATCGTAGTCCATTGAGACTGAAAGGACTAGACCGATGGCCACCTGTCTGGGCACGTGGAACCACGTGATTTACGTGTAGGCTCTTATTAGGCTGTAAAAGGCCATATTACAGGCTTAGAAGGCCTGTGCACGTAGTTAGAAGCGTTCTAAGGGCCTGGTGCTCAGGAAAACGACTTAATACATCGTAGTCCATTGAGACTGAAAGGACTAGACCGATGGCCACCTGTCTGGGCACGTGGAACGTGATTTAGGTGTAGGCTCTTTATTAGGCTGTAAAAGGCCATATTACAGGCTTAGAAGGCCTGTCCACGTAGTTAGAAGCGTTCTAAGGGCCTGGTGCTCAGGAAAACGACTTAATACATCGTAGTCCATTGAGACTGAAAGGACTAGACCGATGGCCACCTGTCTGGGCACGTGGAACCACGTGATTTACGTGTAGGCTCTTTATTAGGCTGTAAAAGGCCATATTACAGGCTTAGAAGGCCTGTCACGTAGTTAGAAGCGTTCTAAGGCCTGGTGCTCAGGAAAACGACTTAATACATCGTAGTCCATTGAGACTGAAAGGACTAGACCGATGGCCACCTGTCTGGGCACGTGGAACCGTGATTTAGTGTAGGCTCTTTATTAGGCTGTAAAAGGCCATATTACAGGCTTAGAAGGCCTGTGCACGTAGTTAGAAGCGTTCTAAGGGCCTGGTGCTCAGGAAAACGACTTAATACATCGTAGTCCATTGAGACTGAAAGGACTAGACCGATGGCCACCTGTCTGGGCACGTGGAACCGTGATTTAGTGTAGGCTCTTTATTAGGCTGTAAAAGGCCATATTACAGGCTTAGAAGGCCTGTCACGTAGTTAGAAGCGTTCTAAGGGCCTGCGCTCAGGAAAACGACTTAATACATCGTAGTCCATTGAGACTGAAAGGACTAGACCGATGGCCACCTGTTGGGCACGTGGAACCACGTGATTTAGTGTAGACTCTTATTAGGCTGTAAAGGCCATAGGCGTTCTAAGGGCCTGGTGCTCAGGAAAACGACTTAATACATCGTAGTCCATTGAGACTGAAAGGACTAGACCGATGGCCACCTGTCTGGGCACGTGGAACCACGTGATTTAGTGTAGACTCTTATTAGGCTGTAAAAGGCCATATTACAGGCTTAGAAGGCCTGTCACGTAGTTAGAAGCGTTCTAAGGGCCTGGTGCTCAGGAAAACGACTTAATACATCGTAGTCCATTGAGACTGAAAGGACTAGACCGATGGCCACCTGTCTGGGCACGTGGAACCACGTGATTTAGGTGTAGGCTTTTATTAGGCTGTAAAAGGCCATATTACAGGCTTAGAAGGCCTGTGCACGTAGTTAGAAGCGTTCTAAGGGCCTGGTGCTCAGGAAAACGACTTAATACATCGTAGTCCATTGAGACTGAAAGGACTAGACCGATGGCCACCTGTCTGGGCACGTGGAACCACGTGATTTACGTGTAGACTCTTTATTAGGCTGTAAAAGGCCATATTACAGGCTTAGAAGGCCTGTGCACGTAGTTAGAAGCGTTCTAAGGCCTGGTGCTCAGGAAAACGACTTAATACATCGTAGTCCATTGAGACTGAAAGGACTAGACCGATGGCCACCTGTCTGGGCACGTGGAACCGCGTGAGTTAGCTGTAGGCTCTTTATTAGGCTGTAAAAGGCCATATTACAGGCTTAGAAGGCCTGTGCACGTAGTTAGAAGCGTTCTAAGGGCCTGGTGCTCAGGAAAACGACTTAATACATCGTAGTCCATTGAGACTGAAAGGACTAGACCGATGGCCACCTGTCTGGGCACGTGAACCACGTGATTTAGTGTAGACTCTTTATTAGGCTGTAAAAGGCCATATTACAGGCTTAGAAGGCCTGTCCACGTAGTTAGAAGCGTTCTAAGGGCCTGGTGCTCAGGAAAACGACTTAATACATCGTAGTCCATTGAGACTGAAAGGACTAGACCGATGGCCACCTGTCTGGGCACGTGGAACCACGTGATTTACGTGTAGGCTCTTTATTAGGCTGTAAAAGGCCATATTACAGGCTTAGAAGGCCTGTCACGTAGTTAGAAGCGTTCTAAGGCCTGGTGCTCAGGAAAACGACTTAATACATCGTAGTCCATTGAGACTGAAAGGACTAAGATGGCCACCTGTCTGGGCACGTGGAACCACGTGATTTACGTGTAGACTCCTTTATTAGGCTGTAAAAGGCCATATTACAGGCTTAGAAGGCCTGTGCACGTAGTTAGAAGCGTTCTAAGGGCCTGGTGCTCAGGAAAACGACTTAATACATCGTAGTCCATTGAGACTGAAAGGACTAGACCGATGGCCACCTGTCTGGGCACGTGGAACCGCGTGATTTAGTGTAGGCTCTTTATTAGGCTGTAAAAGGCCATATTACAGGCTTAGAAGGCCTGTGCACGTAGTTAGAAGCGTTCTAAGGGCCTGGTGCTCAGGAAAACGACTTAATACATCGTAGTCCATTGAGACTGAAAGGACTAGACCGATGGCCACCTGTCTGGGCACGTGGAACCACGTGATTTAGTGTAGACTCTTTTAGGCTGTAAAAGGCCATATTACAGGCTTAGAAGGCCTGTCCACGTAGTTAGAAGCGTTCTAAGGGCCTGGTGCTCAGGAAAACGACTTAATACATCGTAGTCCATTGAGACTGAAAGGACTAGACCGATGGCCACCTGTCTGGGCACGTGGAACGCGTGATTTAGTGTAGGCTCTTTATTAGGCTGTAAAAGGCCATATTACAGGCTTAGAAGGCCTGTCCGTAGTTAGAAGCGTTCTAAGGCCTGGTGCTCAGGAAAACGACTTAATACATCGTAGTCCATTGAGACTGAAAGGACTAGACGCGATGGCCACCTGTCTGGGCACGTGGAACCACGTGATTTACGTGTAGGCTCTTTATTAGGCTGTAAAAGGCCATATTACAGGCTTAGAAGGCCTGTCCACGTAGTTAGAAGCGTTCTAAGGGCCTGGTGCTCAGGAAAACGACTTAATACATCGTAGTCCATTGAGACTGAAAGGACTAGACCGATGGCCACCTGTCTGGGCACGTGGAACCGTGATTTAGTGTAGGCTCTTTATTAGGCTGTAAAAGGCCATATTACAGGCTTAGAAGGCCTGTGCACGTAGTTAGAAGCGTTCTAAGGGCCTGGTGCTCAGGAAAAGACTTAATACATCGTAGTCCATTGAGACTGAAAGGACTAGACCGATGGCCACCTGTCTGGGCACGTGGAACCGTGATTTATGTAGACTCTTATTAGGCTGTAAAAGGCCATATTACAGGCTTAGAAGGCCTGTCACGTAGTTAGAAGCGTTCTAAGCCTGGTGCTCAGGAAAACGACTTAATACATCGTAGTCCATTGAGACTGAAAGGACTAGACCGATGGCCACCTGTCTGGGCACGTGGAACCACGTGATTTAGTGTAGGCTCTTTATTAGGCTGTAAAAGGCCATATTACAGGCTTAGAAGGCCTGTGCACGTAGTTAGAAGCGTTCTAAGGGCCTGGTGCTCAGGAAAACGACTTAATACATCGTAGTCCATTGAGACTGAAAGGACTAGACCGATGGCCACCTGTCTGGGCACGTGGAACCACGTGATTTACGTGTAGACTCTTATTAGGCTGTAAAAGGCCATATTACAGGCTTAGAAGGCCTGTGCACGTAGTTAGAAGCGTTCTAAGGCCTGGTGCTCAGGAAAACGACTTAATACATCGTAGTCCATTGAGACTGAAAGGACTAGACCGATGGCCACCTGTCTGGGCACGTGGAACGTGATTTAAGTGTAGACTCTTTTAGGCTGTAAAAGGCCATATTACAGGCTTAGAAGGCCTGTCACGTAGTTAGAAGCGTTCTAAGGGCCTGGCGCTCAGGAAAACGACTTAATACATCGTAGTCCATTGAGACTGAAAGGACTAGACCGATGGCCACCTGTCTGGGCACGTGGAACCACGTGATTTACGTGTAGACTCTTATTAGGCTGTAAAAGGCCATATTACAGGCTTAGAAGGCCTGTCACGTAGTTAGAAGCGTTCTAAGGGCCTGGCGCTCAGGAAAACGACTTAATACATCGTAGTCCATTGAGACTGAAAGGACTAGACCGATGGCCACCTGTCTGGGCACGTGGAACCACGTGATTTAGTGTAGGCTCTTATTAGGCTGTAAAAGGCCATATTACAGCTTAGAAGGCCTGTCCACGTAGTTAGAAGCGTTCTAAGGGCCTGGCGCTCAGGAAAACGACTTAATACATCGTAGTCCATTGAGACTGAAAGGACTAGACCGATGGCCATTTGTGGGCACGTGGAACACGTGATTTAACGTGTAGGCTCTTTATTAGGCTGTAAAAGGCCATATTACAGGCTTAGAAGGCTGTGCACGTAGTTAGAAGCGTTCTAAGGGCCTGGTGCTCAGGAAAACGACTTAATACATCGTAGTCCATTGAGACTGAAAGGACTAGACCGATGGCCACCTGTCTGGGCACGTGGACCACGTGATTTATGTAGACTCTTTATTAGGCTGTAAAAGGCCATATTACAGGCTTAGAAGGCCTGTCACGTAGTTAGAAGCGTTCTAAGGGCCTGGTGCTCAGGAAAACGACTTAATACATCGTAGTCCATTGAGACTGAAAGGACTAGACCGATGGCCACCTGTATGGGCACGTGGAACCACGTGATTTAGTGTAGACTCCTTATTAGGCTGTAAAAGGCCATATTACAGGCTTTAGAAGGCCGGTCCACGTAGTTAGAAGCGTTCTAAGGGCCTGGCGCTCAGGAAAACGACTTAATACATCGTAGTCCATTGAGACTGAAAGGACTAGACCGATGGCCACCTGTCTGGGCACGTGAACCACGTGATTTAAGTGTAGACTCTTATTAGGCTGTAAAAGGCCATATTACAGGCTTAGAGGCCTGGCACGTAGTTAGAAGGTTCTAAGGGCCTGGTGCTCAGTAGTTACTAGTTAGCGCCAGGCCCTTAGAACGCTTCTAACTACGTGCACAGGCTTCTAAGCCTGTAATATGGCCTTTTACAGCCTAATAAAGAGCCTACACCTAAATCACGTGGTTCCACGTGCCCAGACAGTGGCCATCGGTCTAGTCCTTTCAGTCTCAATGGACTACGATGTATTAAGTGTTTTCCTGAGCGCCAGGCCCTTAGAACGCTTCTAACTACGTGCACAGGCCTTCTAAGCTGTAATATGGCCTTTTACAGCCTAATAAAGAGCCTACACGTAAATCACGCGGTTCCACGTGCCCAGACAGTGGCCATCGGTCTAGTCCTTTCAGTCTCAATGGACTACGATGTATTAAGTCGTTTTCCTAGAGCACCAGGCCCTTAGAACGCTTCTAACTAGTTCGCAGGCCTTCCTAAGCCTGTAATATGGCCTTTTACAGCCTAATAAGAGCCTACACGTAAATCACGCGGTTCCACGTGCCCGACAGGTGGCCATCGGTCTAGTCTCTTTCAGTCTCAATGGACTACGATGTATTAAGTCGTTTTCCTGAGCACAGGCCTTAGAACGCTTCTAACTACGTGCACAGGCCCTTCTAAGCCTGTAATATGGCCTTTTACAGCCTAATAAAGAGTCTACACGTAAATCACGTGTTCACGTGCCCAGACAGGTGGCCATCGGTCTAGTCCTTTCAGTCTCAATGGACTACGATGTATTAAGTCGTTTTCCTGAGCACCAGGCCTTAGAACGCTTCTAACTACGTGCACAGGCCTTCTAAGCCTGTAATATGGCCTTTTACAGCCTAATAAAGAGCTACACCTAAATCACGGGTTCCACGTGCCCAGACAGGTGGCCATCGGTCTAGTCCTTTCAGTCTCAATGGACTACGATGTATTAAGTCGTTTTCCTGAGCACCAGGCCCTTAGAACGCTTCTAACTACGTGGACAGGCCTTCTAAGCCTGTAATATGGCCTTTTACAGCCTAATAAGGAGTCCTACACCTAAATCACGCGGTCCACGTGCCCAGACAGGTGGCCATCGTCTAGTCCTTTCAGTCTCAATGGACTACGATTGTATTAAGTCGTTTTCCTGAGCACCAGGCCTTAGAACGCTTCTAACTACGTGCACAGGCCTTCCAAGCCTGTAATATGGCCTTTTACAGCCTAATAAAGAGCCTACACGTAAATCACGCGGTTCCACGTGCCCAGACAGGTGGCCATCGGTCTAGTCCTTTCAGTCTCAATGGACTACGATGTATTAAGTCGTTTTCCTGAGCACAGGCCCTTAGAACGCTTCTAACTACGTGCACAGGCCTTCTAAGCCTGTAATATGGCCTTTTACAGCCAATAAAGAGCTACACGTAAATCACGCGGTTCCACGTGCCCAGACAGGTGGCCATCGGTTTAGTCCTTTCAGTCTCAATGGACTACGATGTATTAAGTCGTTTCCTGAGCGCCAGGCCCTTAGAACGCTTCTAACTACGTGCACAGGCCTTCTAAGCCTGTAATATGGCCTTTTACAGCCTAATAAAAGCCTACACCTAAATCACGCGGTTCCACGTGCCCAGACAGGTGGCCATCGGTTAGTCTTTCAGTCTCAATGGACTACGATGTATTAAGTCGTTTTCCTGAGCGCCAGGCCCTTAGAACGCTTCTAACTACGTGCACAGGCCTTCTAAGCCTGTAATATGGCCTTTTACAGCCTAATAAGAGTCTACACGTAAATCACGTGGTTCCACGTGCCCAGACAGGTGGCCATCGGTCTAGTCCTTTCAGTCTCAATGGACTACGATGTATTAAGTCGTTTTCCTGAGCACCAGGCCCTTAGAACGCTTCTAACTACGTGCACAGGCCTTCTAAGCCTGTAATATGGCCTTTTACAGCCTAATAAAGAGCTACACCTAAATCACGCGGTTCCACGTGCCCAGACAGGTGGCCATCGGTCTAGTCCTTTCAGTCTCAATGGACTACGATGTATTAAGTCGTTTTCCTGAGCACCAGGCCCTTAGAACGCTTCTAACTACGTGCACAGGCCTTCTAAGCCTGTAATATGGCCTTTTACAGCCTAATAAAGAGCTACACGTAAATCACGCGGTTCCACGTGCCCAGACAGGTGGCCATCGGTCTAGTCCTTTCAGTCTCAATGGACTACGATGTATTAAGTCGTTTTCCTGAGCACCAGGCCCTTAGAACGCTTCTAACTACGTGCACAGGCCTTCTAAGCCTGTAATATGGCCTTTTACAGCCTAATAAAGAGCTACACGTAAATCACGTGGTTCCACGTGCCCAGACAGGTGGCCATCGGTCTAGTCCTTTCAGTCTCAATGGACTACGATGTATTAAGTCGTTTTCCTGAGCGCCAGGCCCTTAGAACGCTTCTAACTACGTGGACAGGCCTTCTAAGCCTGTAATATGGCCTTTTACAGCTAATAAGAGTCTACACTAAATCACGCGGTTCCACGTGCCCAGACAGGTGGCCATCGGTCTAGTCCTTTCAGTCTCAATGGACTACGATGTATTAAGTCGTTTTCCTGAGCGCCAGGCCCTTAGAACGCTTCTAACTACGTGCACAGGCCTTCTAAGCCTGTAATATGGCCTTTTACAGCCTAATAAGAGCTACACCTAAATCACGCGGTTCCACGTGCCCAGACATCGGGTCCAGTGCTACGATGTACGTGAGCACCAGGCCTTAGAACGCTTCTAACTACGTGCACAGGCCTTCTAAGCCTGTAATATGGCCTTTTACAGCCTAATAAAGAGCCTACACGTAAATCACGCGGTTCCACGTGCCCAGACAGGTGGCCATCGGTCTAGTCCTTTCAGTCTCAATGGACTACGATGTATTAAGTCGTTTTCCTGAGCACCAGGCCCTTAGAACGCTTCTAACTACGTGCACAGGCCTTCTAAGCCTGTAATATGGCCTTTTACAGCCTAATAAAGAGCCTACACGTAAATCACGTGGTTCCACGTGCCCAGACAGGTGGCCATCGGTCTAGTCCTTTCAGTCTCAATGGACTACGATGTATTAAGTCGTTTTCCTGAGCACCAGGCCCTTAGAACGCTTCTAACTACGTGCACAGGCCTTCTAAGCCTGTAATATGGCCTTTTACAGCCTAATAAAGAGTCTACACGTAAATCACGTGGTTCCACGTGCCCAGACAGGTGGCCATCGGTCTAGTCCTTTCAGTCTCAATGGACTACGATGTATTAAGTCGTTTTCCTGAGCGCCAGGCCCTTAGAACGCTTCTAACTACGTGCACAGGCCTTCTAAGCCTGTAATATGGCCTTTTACAGCCTAATAAAGAGCCTACACCTAAATCACGCGGTTCCACGTGCCCAGACAGGTGGCCATCGGTCTAGTCCTTTCAGTCTCAATGGACTACGATGTATTAAGTCGTTTTCCTGAGCACCAGGCCCTTAGAACGCTTCTAACTACGTGCACAGGCCTTCTAAGCCTGTAATATGGCCTTTTACAGCCTAATAAAGAGCTACACGTAAATCACGCGGTTCCACGTGCCCAGACAGGTGGCCATCGGTCTAGTCCTTTCAGTCTCAATGGACTACGATGTATTAAGTCGTTTTCCTGAGCACCAGGCCCTTAGAACGCTTCTAACTACGTGCACAGGCCTTCTAAGCCTGTAATATGGCCTTTTACAGCCTAATAAAGAGCTACACGTAAATCACGTGGTTCCACGTGCCCAGACAGGTGGCCATCGGTCTAGTCCTTTCAGTCTCAATGGACTACGATGTATTAAGTCGTTTTCCTGAGCACCAGGCCCTTAGAACGCTTCTAACTACGTGCACAGGCCTTCTAAGCCTGTAATATGGCCTTTTACAGCCTAATAAAGAGCCTACACGTAAATCACGCGGTTCCACGTGCCCAGACAGGTGGCCATCGGTCTAGTCCTTTCAGTCTCAATGGACTACGATGTATTAAGTCGTTTTCCTGAGCACCAGGCCCTTAGAACGCTTCTAACTACGTGCACAGGCCTTCTAAGCCTGTAATATGGCCTTTTACAGCCTAATAAAGAGCCTACACTAAATCACGCGGTTCCACGTGCCCAGACAGGTGGCCATCGGTCTAGTCCTTTCAGTCTCAATGGACTACGATGTATTAAGTCGTTTTCCTGAGCACCAGGCCCTTAGAACGCTTCTAACTACGTGCACAGGCCTTCTAAGCCTGTAATATGGCCTTTTACAGCCTAATAAAGAGCCTACACGTAAATCACGCGGTTCCACGTGCCCAGACAGGTGGCCATCGGTCTAGTCCTTTCAGTCTCAATGGACTACGATGTATTAAGTCGTTTTCCTGAGCACCAGGCCCTTAGAACGCTTCTAACTACGTGCACAGGCCTTCTAAGCCTGTAATATGGCCTTTTACAGCCTAATAAAGAGCTACACGTAAATCACGTGGTTCCACGTGCCCAGACAGGTGGCCATCGGTCTAGTCCTTTCAGTCTCAATGGACTACGATGTATTAAGTCGTTTTCCTGAGCACCAGGCCCTTAGAACGCTTCTAACTACGTGCACAGGCCTTCTAAGCCTGTAATATGGCCTTTTACAGCCTAATAAAGAGTCTACACGTAAATCACGTGGTTCCACGTGCCCAGACAGGTGGCCATCGGTCTAGTCCTTTCAGTCTCAATGGACTACGATGTATTAAGTCGTTTTCCTGAGCACCAGGCCCTTAGAACGCTTCTAACTACGTGCACAGGCCTTCTAAGCCTGTAATATGGCCTTTTACAGCCTAATAAAGAGTCTACACGTAAATCACGTGGTTCCACGTGCCCAGACAGGTGGCCATCGGTCTAGTCCTTTCAGTCTCAATGGACTACGATGTATTAAGTCGTTTTCCTGAGCACCAGGCCCTTAGAACGCTTCTAACTACGTGCACAGGCCTTCTAAGCCTGTAATATGGCCTTTTACAGCCTAATAAAGAGCCTACACGTAAATCACGTGGTTCCACGTGCCCAGACAGGTGGCCATCGGTCTAGTCCTTTCAGTCTCAATGGACTACGATGTATTAAGTCGTTTTCCTGAGCACCAGGCCCTTAGAACGCTTCTAACTACGTGCACAGGCCTTCTAAGCCTGTAATATGGCCTTTTACAGCCTAATAAAGAGCCTACACGTAAATCACGCGGTTCCACGTGCCCAGACAGGTGGCCATCGGTCTAGTCCTTTCAGTCTCAATGGACTACGATGTATTAAGTCGTTTTCCTGAGCACCAGGCCCTTAGAACGCTTCTAACTACGTGCACAGGCCTTCTAAGCCTGTAATATGGCCTTTTACAGCCTAATAAAGAGCCTACACTAAATCACGTGGTTCCACGTGCCCAGACAGGTGGCCATCGGTCTAGTCCTTTCAGTCTCAATGGACTACGATGTATTAAGTCGTTTTCCTGAGCACCAGGCCCTTAGAACGCTTCTAACTACGTGCACAGGCCTTCTAAGCCTGTAATATGGCCTTTTACAGCCTAATAAAGAGCCTACACGTAAATCACGTGGTTCCACGTGCCCAGACAGGTGGCCATCGGTCTAGTCCTTTCAGTCTCAATGGACTACGATGTATTAAGTCGTTTTCCTGAGCACCAGGCCCTTAGAACGCTTCTAACTACGTGCACAGGCCTTCTAAGCCTGTAATATGGCCTTTTACAGCCTAATAAAGAGCCTACACGTAAATCACGCGGTTCCACGTGCCCAGACAGGTGGCCATCGGTCTAGTCCTTTCAGTCTCAATGGACTACGATGTATTAAGTCGTTTTCCTGAGCACCAGGCCCTTAGAACGCTTCTAACTACGTGCACAGGCCTTCTAAGCCTGTAATATGGCCTTTTACAGCCTAATAAAGAGCCTACACGTAAATCACGTGGTTCCACGTGCCCAGACAGGTGGCCATCGGTCTAGTCCTTTCAGTCTCAATGGACTACGATGTATTAAGTCGTTTTCCTGAGCACCAGGCCCTTAGAACGCTTCTAACTACGTGCACAGGCCTTCTAAGCCTGTAATATGGCCTTTTACAGCCTAATAAAGAGTCTACACGTAAATCACGTGGTTCCACGTGCCCAGACAGGTGGCCATCGGTCTAGTCCTTTCAGTCTCAATGGACTACGATGTATTAAGTCGTTTTCCTGAGCACCAGGCCCTTAGAACGCTTCTAACTACGTGCACAGGCCTTCTAAGCCTGTAATATGGCCTTTTACAGCCTAATAAAGAGCCTACACGTAAATCACGTGGTTCCACGTGCCCAGACAGGTGGCCATCGGTCTAGTCCTTTCAGTCTCAATGGACTACGATGTATTAAGTCGTTTTCCTGAGCACCAGGCCCTTAGAACGCTTCTAACTACGTGCACAGGCCTTCTAAGCCTGTAATATGGCCTTTTACAGCCTAATAAAGAGCCTACACGTAAATCACGCGGTTCCACGTGCCCAGACAGGTGGCCATCGGTCTAGTCCTTTCAGTCTCAATGGACTACGATGTATTAAGTCGTTTTCCTGAGCACCAGGCCCTTAGAACGCTTCTAACTACGTGCACAGGCCTTCTAAGCCTGTAATATGGCCTTTTACAGCCTAATAAAGAGCCTACACGTAAATCACGTGGTTCCACGTGCCCAGACAGGTGGCCATCGGTCTAGTCCTTTCAGTCTCAATGGACTACGATGTATTAAGTCGTTTTCCTGAGCACCAGGCCCTTAGAACGCTTCTAACTACGTGCACAGGCCTTCTAAGCCTGTAATATGGCCTTTTACAGCCTAATAAAGAGCCTACACGTAAATCACGTGGTTCCACGTGCCCAGACAGGTGGCCATCGGTCTAGTCCTTTCAGTCTCAATGGACTACGATGTATTAAGTCGTTTTCCTGAGCACCAGGCCCTTAGAACGCTTCTAACTACGTGCACAGGCCTTCTAAGCCTGTAATATGGCCTTTTACAGCCTAATAAAGAGTCTACACGAAATCACGTGGTTCCACGTGCCCAGACAGGTGGCCATCGGTCTAGTCCTTTCAGTCTCAATGGACTACGATGTATTAAGTCGTTTTCCTGAGCACCAGGCCCTTAGAACGCTTCTAACTACGTGCACAGGCCTTCTAAGCCTGTAATATGGCCTTTTACAGCCTAATAAAGAGCTACACGTAAATCACGCGTTCCACGTGCCCAGACAGGTGGCCATCGGTCTAGTCCTTTCAGTCTCAATGGACTACGATGTATTAAGTCGTTTTCCTGAGCACCAGGCCCTTAGAACGCTTCTAACTACGTGCACAGGCCTTCTAAGCCTGTAATATGGCCTTTTACAGCCTAATAAAGAGCCTACACGTAAATCACGTGGTTCCACGTGCCCAGACAGGTGGCCATCGGTCTAGTCCTTTCAGTCTCAATGGACTACGATGTATTAAGTCGTTTTCCTGAGCACCAGGCCCTTAGAACGCTTCTAACTACGTGCACAGGCCTTCTAAGCCTGTAATATGGCCTTTTACAGCCTAATAAAGAGCCTACACGTAAATCACGTGGTTCCACGTGCCCAGACAGGTGGCCATCGGTCTAGTCCTTTCAGTCTCAATGGACTACGATGTATTAAGTCGTTTTCCTGAGCACCAGGCCCTTAGAACGCTTCTAACTACGTGCACAGGCCTTCTAAGCCTGTAATATGGCCTTTTACAGCCTAATAAAGAGCTGACACCTAAATCACGCGGTTCCACGTGCCCAGACAGGTGGCCATCGGTCTAGTCCTTTCAGTCTCAATGGACTACGATGTATTAAGTCGTTTTCCTGAGCACCAGGCCCTTAGAACGCTTCTAACTACGTGCACAGGCCTTCTAAGCCTGTAATATGGCCTTTTACAGCCTAATAAAGAGCCTACACGTAAATCACGCGGTTCCACGTGCCCAGACAGGTGGCCATCGGTCTAGTCCTTTCAGTCTCAATGGACTACGATGTATTAAGTCGTTTTCCTGAGCACCAGGCCCTTAGAACGCTTCTAACTACGTGCACAGGCCTTCTAAGCCTGTAATATGGCCTTTTACAGCCTAATAAAGAGCCTACACTAAATCACGCGGTTCCACGTGCCCAGACAGGTGGCCATCGGTCTAGTCCTTTCAGTCTCAATGGACTACGATGTATTAAGTCGTTTTCCTGAGCGCCAGGCCCTTAGAACGCTTCTAACTACGTGCACAGGCCTTCTAAGCCTGTAATATGGCCTTTTACAGCCTAATAAAGAGCCTACACCTAAATCACGTGGTTCCACGTGCCCAGACAGGTGGCCATCGGTCTAGTCCTTTCAGTCTCAATGGACTACGATGTATTAAGTCGTTTTCCTGAGCACCAGGCCCTTAGAACGCTTCTAACTACGTGCACAGGCCTTCTAAGCCTGTAATATGGCCTTTTACAGCCTAATAAAGAGCTACACGTAAATCACGTGGTTCCACGTGCCCAGACAGGTGGCCATCGGTCTAGTCCTTTCAGTCTCAATGGACTACGATGTATTAAGTCGTTTTCCTGAGCACCAGGCCCTTAGAACGCTTCTAACTACGTGCACAGGCCTTCTAAGCCTGTAATATGGCCTTTTACAGCCTAATAAAGAGCCTACACGTAAATCACGCGTTCCACGTGCCCAGACAGGTGGCCATCGGTCTAGTCCTTTCAGTCTCAATGGACTACGATGTATTAAGTCGTTTTCCTGAGCACCAGGCCCTTAGAACGCTTCTAACTACGTGCACAGGCCTTCTAAGCCTGTAATATGGCCTTTTACAGCCTGAGCACCAGGCCCTTAGAACGCTTCTAACTACGTGCACAGGCCTTCTAAGCCTGTAATATGGCCTTTTACAGCCTAATAAAGAGCCTACACCTAAATCACGCGGTTCCACGTGCCCAGACAGGTGGCCATCGGTCTAGTCCTTTCAGTCTCAATGGACTACGATGTATTAAGTCGTTTTCCTGAGCACCAGGCCCTTAGAACGCTTCTAACTACGTGCACAGGCCTTCTAAGCCTGTAATATGGCCTTTTACAGCCTAATAAAGAGCCTACACGTAAATCACGCGGTTCCACGTGCCCAGACAGGTGGCCATCGGTCTAGTCCTTTCAGTCTCAATGGACTACGATGTATTAAGTCGTTTTCCTGAGCACCAGGCCCTTAGAACGCTTCTAACTACGTGCACAGGCCTTCTAAGCCTGTAATATGGCCTTTTACAGCCTAATAAAGAGCCTACACGTAAATCACGCGGTTCCACGTGCCCAGACAGGTGGCCATCGGTCTAGTCCTTTCAGTCTCAATGGACTACGATGTATTAAGTCGTTTTCCTGAGCACCAGGCCCTTAGAACGCTTCTAACTACGTGCACAGGCCTTCTAAGCCTGTAATATGGCCTTTTACAGCCTAATAAAGAGCCTACACGTAAATCACGTGGTTCCACGTGCCCAGACAGGTGGCCATCGGTCTAGTCCTTTCAGTCTCAATGGACTACGATGTATTAAGTCGTTTTCCTGAGCGCCAGGCCCTTAGAACGCTTCTAACTACGTGCACAGGCCTTCTAAGCCTGTAATATGGCCTTTTACAGCCTAATAAAGAGCCTACACTAAATCACGTGGTTCCACGTGCCCAGACAGGTGGCCATCGGTCTAGTCCTTTCAGTCTCAATGGACTACGATGTATTAAGTCGTTTTCCTGAGCGCCAGGCCCTTAGAACGCTTCTAACTACGTGCACAGGCCTTCTAAGCCTGTAATATGGCCTTTTACAGCCTAATAAAGAGCCTACACGTAAATCACGCGGTTCCACGTGCCCAGACAGGTGGCCATCGGTCTAGTCCTTTCAGTCTCAATGGACTACGATGTATTAAGTCGTTTTCCTGAGCACCAGGCCCTTAGAACGCTTCTAACTACGTGCACAGGCCTTCTAAGCCTGTAATATGGCCTTTTACAGCCTAATAAAGAGCTACACGTAAATCACGTGGTTCCACGTGCCCAGACAGGTGGCCATCGGTCTAGTCCTTTCAGTCTCAATGGACTACGATGTATTAAGTCGTTTTCCTGAGCACCAGGCCCTTAGAACGCTTCTAACTACGTGCACAGGCCTTCTAAGCCTGTAATATGGCCTTTTACAGCCTAATAAAGAGCCTACACGTAAATCACGTGGTTCCACGTGCCCAGACAGGTGGCCATCGGTCTAGTCCTTTCAGTCTCAATGGACTACGATGTATTAAGTCGTTTTCCTGAGCGCCAGGCCCTTAGAACGTTTCTAACTACGTGGACAGGCCATATTACAGGCTTAGAAGGCCTGTGCACGTAGTTAGAAGCGTTCTAAGGGCCTGGTGCTCAGGAAAACGACTTAATACATCGTAGTCCATTGAGACTGAAAGGACTAGACCGATGGCCACCTGTCTGGGCACGTGGAACCGTGATTTAGTGTAGACTCTTTATTAGGCTGTAAAAGGCCATATTACAGGCTTAGAAGGCCTGTCACGTAGTTAGAAGCGTTCTAAGGGCCTGGTGCTCAGGAAAACGACTTAATACATCGTAGTCCATTGAGACTGAAAACTAGACCGATGGCCACCTGTCTGGGCACGTGGAACACGTGATTTACGTGTAGACTCTTTATTAGGCTGTAAAAGGCCATATTACAGGCTTAGAAGGCCTGTGCACGTAGTTAGAAGCGTTCTAAGGGCCTGGTGCTCAGGAAAACGACTTAATACATCGTAGTCCATTGAGACTGAAAGGACTAGACCGATGGCCACCTGTCTGGGCACGTGGAACCACGTGATTTACGTGTAGGCTCTTTATTAGGCTGTAAAAGGCCATATTACAGGCTTAGAAGGCCTGTGCACGTAGTTAGAAGCGTTCTAAGGGCCTGGTGCTCAGGAAAACGACTTAATACATCGTAGTCCATTGAGACTGAAAGGACTAGACCGATGGCCACCTGTCTGGGCACGTGGAACCGCGTGATTTAGTGTAGGCTCTTTATTAGGCTGTAAAAGGCCATATTACAGGCTTAGAAGGCCTGTGCACGTAGTTAGAAGCGTTCTAAGGGCCTGGCGCTCAGGAAAACGACTTAATACATCGTAGTCCATTGAGACTGAAAGGACTAGACCGATGGCCACCTGTCTGGGCACGTGGAACCACGTGATTTACGTGTAGGCTCTTTATTAGGCTGTAAAAGGCCATATTACAGGCTTAGAAGGCCTGTGCACGTAGTTAGAAGCGTTCTAAGGGCCTGGTGCTCAGGAAAACGACTTAATACATCGTAGTCCATTGAGACTGAAAGGACTAGACCGATGGCCACCTGTCTGGGCACGTGGAACCGTGATTTAGTGTAGACTCTTTATTAGGCTGTAAAAGGCCATATTACAGGCTTAGAAGGCCTGTGCACGTAGTTAGAAGCGTTCTAAGGGCCTGGCTCAGGAAAACGACTTAATACATCGTAGTCCATTGAGACTGAAAGGACTAGACCGATGGCCACCTGTCTGGGCACGTGGAACCGTGATTTACGTGTAGACTCTTTATTAGGCTGTAAAAGGCCATATTACAGGCTTAGAAGGCCTGTGCACGTAGTTAGAAGCGTTCTAAGGGCCTGGTGCTCAGGAAAACGACTTAATACATCGTAGTCCATTGAGACTGAAAGGACTAGACCGATGGCCACCTGTCTGGGCACGTGGAACCGCGTGATTTAGGTGTAGACTCTTTATTAGGCTGTAAAAGGCCATATTACAGGCTTAGAAGGCCTGTCACGTAGTTAGAAGCGTTCTAAGGGCCTGGTGCTCAGGAAAACGACTTAATACATCGTAGTCCATTGAGACTGAAAGGACTAGACCGATGGCCACCTGTCTGGGCACGTGGAACCGCGTGATTTAGGTGTAGACTCCTTATTAGGCTGTAAAAGGCCATATTACAGGCTTAGAAGGCCTGTCACGTAGTTAGAAGCGTTCTAAGGGCCTGGCGCTCAGGAAAACGACTTAATACATCGTAGTCCATTGAGACTGAAAGGACTAGACCGATGGCCACCTGTCTGGGCACGTGGAACCACGTGATTTAGTGTAGCTCTTTATTAGGCTGTAAAAGGCCATATTACAGGCTTAGAAGGCCTGTGCACGTAGTTAGAAGCGTTCTAAGGGCCTGGCGCTCAGGAAAACGACTTAATACATCGTAGTCCATTGAGACTGAAAGGACTAGACCGATGGCCACCTGTCTGGGCACGTGGAACCACGTGATTTAGTGTAGACTCTTTATTAGGCTGTAAAAGGCCATATTACAGGCTTAGAAGGCCTGTGCACGTAGTTAGAAGCGTTCTAAGGGCCTGGTGCTCAGGAAAACGACTTAATACATCGTAGTCCATTGAGACTGAAAGGACTAGACCGATGGCCACCTGTCTGGGCACGTGGAACCACGTGATTTACGTGTAGACTCTTTATTAGGCTGTAAAAGGCCATATTACAGGCTTAGAAGGCCTGTGCACGTAGTTAGAAGCGTTCTAAGGGCCTGGTGCTCAGGAAAACGACTTAATACATCGTAGTCCATTGAGACTGAAAGGACTAGACCGATGGCCACCTGTCTGGGCACGTGGAACCACGTGATTTACGTGTAGGCTCTTTATTAGGCTGTAAAAGGCCATATTACAGGCTTAGAAGGCCTGTGCACGTAGTTAGAAGCGTTCTAAGGGCCTGGTGCTCAGGAAAACGACTTAATACATCGTAGTCCATTGAGACTGAAAGGACTAGACCGATGGCCACCTGTCGGGGCACGTGGAACCAAGTGATTTACGTGTAGACTCTTTATTAGGCTGTAAAAGGCCATATTACAGGCTTAGAAGGCCTGTGCACGTAGTTAGAAGCGTTCTAAGGGCCTGGTGCTCAGGAAAACGTCTTAATACATCGTAGTCCTTTGAGACTGAAAGGACTAGACCGATGGCCACCTGTCTGGGCACGTGGAACCGCGTGATTTAGGTGTAGACTCTATATTAAGCTGTAAAAGGCCGTATTACAGGCTTAGAAGGACTGTGCACGTAGTTAGAAGCGTTCTAAGGGCCTGGTGCTCAGGAAAGCGTCTTAATACATCGTAGTCCATTGAGACTGACAGGACTAGACCGATGGCCACCTGTCTGGGCACGTGGAATCACGTGATTTAAGTGTAGACTCTTTATTAGGCTGTAAAAGGCCATATTACAGGCTTAGAAGGCCTGTCACGTAGTTAGAAGCGTTCTAAGGCGCCCTGGGCGCTCAGGAAAACGACTTAATACCATCCGTAGTTCCATTGAGACTGAAAGCACTAGACCAATGGCCACCTGTCTGGCACGTGGAACCACGTGATTTACGTGTAGACTCTTTATTAGGCTGTAAAAGGCCATATTACAGGCTTAGAAGGCCTGTGCACGTAGTTAGAAGCGTTCTAAGGGCCTGGTGCTCAGGAAAACGACTTAATACATCGTAGTTCCATTGGAGAAAGGACTAGACCGATGGCCACCTGTCTGGGCACGTGGAACCACGTGATTTAGTGTAGGCTCTTTATTAGGCTGTAAAAGGCCATATTACAGGCTTAGAAGGCCTGTGCACGTAGTTAGAAGCGTTCTAAGGGCCTGGCGCTCAGGAAAACGACTTAATACATCGTAGTCCATTGAGACTGAAAGGACTAGACCGATGGCCACCTGTCTGGGCACGTGGAACCGCGTGATTTAGGTGTAGACTCTTTATTAGGCTGTAAAAGGCCATATTACAGGCTTAGAAGGCTGTGCACGTAGTTAGAAGCGTTCTAAGGGCCTGGCGCTCAGGAAAACGACTTAATACATCGTAGTCCATTGAGACTGAAAGCACTAGACATGGCCACCTGTACAGCCTTCCAAGCCTGTAATATGGCCTTTTACAGCCTAATAAAGAACCTACACCTAAATCACGCGGTTCCACGTGCCCAGACAGGTGGCCATCGGTCTAGTCCTTTCAGTCTCAATGGACTACGATGTATTAAGTCGTTTTCCTGAGCGCCAGGCCCTTAGAACGCTTCTAACTACGTGCACAGGCCTTCTAAGCCTGTAATATGGCCTTTTACAGCCTAATAAAGAGCCTACATCTAAATCACGCGGTTCCACGTGCCCAGACAGTTGGCCATCGGTCTAGTCCTTTCAGTCTCAATGGACTACGATGTATTAAGACGTTTTCCTGAGCACCAGGGACTTAGAACGCTTCTAACTACGTGCACAGGCCTTCTAAGCATGTAATACGGCCTTTTACAGCTAATAAAGAGCCTACACTAAATCACGTGGTTCCACGTGCCCAGACAGGTGGCCATCGGTGTAGTCCTTTCAGTCTCAATGGACTACGATGTATTAAGTCGTTTTCCTGAGACCAGGCCTCTTAGAACGCTTCTAACTACGTGCACAGGCCTTCTAAGCCTGTAATAGGGCCTTTTACCGGCTTAACAAAGAGCCTACACTAAATCACGTGGTTTCCACGTGCCCACCAGTGGCCATCGGTCTAGTTCCTTTCAGTCTCAATGGCACTACGATGTATTACTCGTTTTCCTGAGCGCCAGGCCTTAGAACGCTTCTAACTACTACGTGGATTAGGCTTTCTAAGCCTGTAATATGGCCCTTACAGCCTAATAAAGAGCCTTACACTTAAATCACGTGGTTCCACGTGCCCAGACAGATGGCCCATCGGTCTAGTCCTTTCAGTCTCAATGGACTACGATTGTATTAAGTCGTTTTCCTGAGCGCCAGCGCCCTTAGAACGCTTCTAACGACGGTGGACAGGCCTTCTAGCCTGTAATATGCGCCTTTTACAGCCTAATAAAGAGCCTACACCTACATCCCGCGGTTCCACGTTCCCAGACAGGTGGCCATCGGTCTAGACCATTTCAGTCCCATAAGACTACGATGTATTAAAGACGTTTTCCTGAGCACCAGGCCCTTAGAACGCTTCCCAACTACGTGCAAGGCCTTCTAATGCTGTAATATGGCCTTTTACAGCCTAATAAAGAGTCTACAACGTAAATCACGTGGTTCCACGTGCCCAGACAGGTGGTCATCGGTCTGGTACTTGTCAGTCTCATGGACAACGATGTATTAAGTCGTTTCCCTGAGCACCAGGCCCTTAGAACGCTCTAACTACGTGCACAGTGCATTCTAAGCTGTAATATGGCCTTTTACAGCCTATAAAGAGCCTACACTTAAACCACGTGGTTCCACGTGGACCAGACAGGTGGCCATCGGTTCCTAGTCCTTTCAGTCTCAATGGACTACGATGTATTAATCGATGTTATTAAGTCGTTTTCCTGAGCGCCAGGCCTTAAGAACGTTTCTAACTACGTGGACAGGCCATATTATTACAGGCTTGGCAAGGCCTGTGCACGTAGTTAGAAGGCGTTCTAAGGGCATGGTGCTCAGGAAAACGACTTAATACATCGTAGTCTATTGAGACTGGAAAGGACTAGACCGATGGCCACCTGTCTGGGGCACGTGGAAACCGGGTGAATTTAAGTGTAGACTCCTTATTAGGCCGTAATAAGTCCATAATTACAGGCTTTAAGAAAAGGCTGTCCACGTAAATTAGAGCGTTCTAAGGGGCCTGGCGCTCAGGAATAACGACTTAATACAATCGTTAGTCGCATTGAGACTGAAAACACTAGACCCAATGGCCACCTGTCTGGGCACGTGGAACAACGTGATTTACGTGTGACTCTTTATTAGGCTGTAAAAGGCCATATTACAAGGCTTAGAAGGGCCTGTGCACGTAGTTAGAAGCGTTCTAAGGGCCTGGTGCTCAGGAAAACGACTTAATACATCGTAGTCCATTGAGACTGAAAGGACTAGACCAATGGCCATCTGTCTGGGCACGTGGAACCACGTGATTTACGTGTAGGCTCTTTATTAGGGCTGTAAAGGCCATATTACAGGCTTATATGGCCTGTGCGAGTAGTTGGAAGCGTCTAAGGCCTGATGCTGAGAAAACGGACTTAATACATCGGTAGTCCATTGAGACTTTCAGCCGTTAATGGAAGAGAGTATAGAGTATGACGCCGATGGCCACCTGTCCTGGGCACGTGAACCGCGTGATTTAGGTGGTAGGCTCTTATTAGGCTGTGTAAAAGCCATATTACCAGGCTTAGAATGCCTGTGCACGTAGTTGAGAAGCGTTCTATAAGGGCCTGGCGCTCAGGAAAACGAACTTGAATACATCGTAGTTCATTCGAGACTGAAAGGCTAGAACGATGGCCACTGTCTGGGCACGTGGAGCCACGTGATTACGTGTAGGCTCTTTAAGATTAAGGTCTGTAAAAGGCTACTATTACCGGCTTAGAAGGCGAATGTGACGTAGTTAGAAGCGTTCTAAGGGCCTGGTGCTCAAAGGAAACAAGCTTAATACATCGTAGTCCATTGAGACTGGAAAGGATTAGACCGATGGCCACCTGTCTGGGCACGTGGAACGGCGTGATTTAGGTGTAGACTCCTTAATTAGGCCTGTTAAAGCATATTACAGGCTTCAGCAAAGCCTGTCCACGTAAGTTAGAAGCGTTCTAAAGGGCTGGCACTCAGGAAACGAACTTATCTGTCGTAGTCCATTGAGACTGAAAGGACTAGACCGATGGCACACCTGATCCTGGTCCGTGGAACAACGTCGATTTACGTGTAGACCCTTTATTAGGCCTGAAACCAGGCATCATACAGCTTACAAGGCTCATGATGCCTGTTTACGTTAAACCAGCGCATCTCACTCCACAGGCCTGTTGCTCCAAGGAAAAACGGACTTAATACATCGTAGTCCATCTGACGCACTGATAAGACTAGTACCGATGGCCACCTGTCTGGGCACGTGAACCGCGTGAATTTAGGTGTAGGCTCTTTATTAGGCTGTTAAAAGGCTATATTACAGGCTTGAATGGCCTGTCGACGTAGTTAGCAAGCGTGTCTAAGGGCCTGGTGATGGAAAGACGACTTAATACATCGTAGCTCCATTGAGCTAGAAAGGACGTAGACGACTGGCCACCTGTCTGGGCACGTTGAACCGACGATGATTCTAGGTGTAGCTCCTTAATTAGGCTGTAAAAGGGCAATTATTACAGGCTTAGAAGGGCCTGTGCACACGTAGTTAGACAAGCGTTCTAAGGTCTGGTCTCAAGGAAAGCCGACTTATAATACAATCGTAAGTCATTGAGACATTGAAAGCACTAGAACCGATGGCCACATCTACCTGGCTGTGGCACGTGATTTAACGTCGTAAGACTCTTTCATTAGGCTGTAAAAGGCCATATTACAGGCTTAGACAGGCACTGTGCATGTAGTTAGAAGCGTTCTACACGGGCCTGGGCTCGAGGAAAACGACTTAATACATCGTAGTCCATTGAGATACGAAAGCAGGAAACTAGAACCGAATGGCCAACCTGACTTGGGCACGTGGAACCACGTGCATTTTAACGTGTACCGGTCTTTATTAGGTCGTAAACAGGCCAACATCTACAGGCTTAGAAAGGCCTGCTCCAGTATTTGAAGAACGCTTCTACAGCAACCCCGTGGTCGCTCAGGAAAAGCGAAATCTTAATACTCGTAGTCATTGAGACTGAAAGCACTAGACCAATGGGCCACCTGTCTTTGGCACGCTGGAACCACGTGACTTTTACATGTTACGACTCTTTATTAGGCCTGTAAAAGGCATATTACAGGCTTGAAGGCTGTTCGCCGTAGTTAGAAGCCTTTCTAAGGGCCTGGGTGCTCAGGAAACGACTTAATACATCCGTAGTACCAATTGTGAACTGAAAGGACTTACACCGATGGCCACTACTGTCTGGCACGTGGAACCACTATTTAAGTGTAGGATATTTATTAACCGCTGTAAAGGACGTATTACATGCTTAGATAGGCCTGTGCCCAGTACGTTAGCAAGGCCTTCTAAGGGCCCTGGTGCTCAGGAAAAACGACTTAATACATCGTAGTTTTATTGAGACTGAACAGCACTAGACCATGGCCACCTGTCCATGGCAACGTGGAACCACGTGATTTACGTGCAGACTCTTTATTAGGCTGTAAAGGCCATATTACACTGCTTAGAAGGCTGTGCACGTATTAGAAAGCGTTTAGAGTCCCTGATGCTCAGAAAAAACGTCTTAATACATCGGTAGTCCCCTTTGAAGACTCGAAAGGACTAGACCGAGTGGCACTGTCTGGGCACGGTGGAACCAGCGTGATTTAGGTGTAGACTTTCTTATATTAAGCTGTAAAAGGCGATTACAGGTTAGAAGGACTGTTGCAGCAGTAAGTTAGAAAAGCGGTTCTATAGGGCCTGGGTGCTCAAGAGAAAAGCGTCTTGAATACATCGTAGTCCATTGAGCACTAGAAAGGACTAGACCGCATGGCCATACCACTGCTCTGTCTTGGCCACGTGGATCACGTGAATTTTAAAGTGTAAAGACTCTTATAGGCTGTAAAGCCATATTACAGCTTAGAAGGCCTGTCCACGTAGTTTTAGAAGCGTTCTAAGGGCCTGGCGCTCGGAAACGCTTACATACCATCGTAGTCCATTGAGACCTGAAAGCACTAGACCAATGGCCACCTTGGTCTGGGCACGTGGGATGCCACGGATTTACGGTGTTAGACTCTTTATTAGGGCTTGAGAAAGGACCATATTACATGGACTTAGATAGGCTGTGCACGTAGTTAGAGGGAGCTTCCTAGAGGGCCTGGTGCCAGGAAACAGACTTAATACATCGTAGTTTCATTGAGCTGGAAAGCCCCCAGACTTAAATAATAAAGACAAGTTGGCCACCTTCATGTGCACGTGGAACCGTACGGTGATTTAAGGTGTAGGACTCTTGTATAGGGCTGTATGAAGAGGCCATATTAAGGCTTAGACACTGCCTGTTGCACGGTAATTTGAAGCGTTCTAAGGGGGCCTGGCGCTCAGGAAACAACTTTAATTAAAACATTGTAGTCCTTAGAGACTGAATGGACTAGACCGATGGCCATTCGCTTTTCTGTCTGGGCACGTGGAACGGCGTGATTTTAGGTGTAGACTCTTTAGTTAATCTGTAAAAAGGCCGTAATTACACGGCTTAGAAGGAACTGTGCAACGTAGTTAGAAAGCGTTCTAAGGGCCCTGCTGGCGCTCAGGAAAACGATTAAATAACATCGTAAATCCATTGAGACTGAAGCACTAGACCAATGGCCACTGTCACAGGCTTCCAAGCCTTTAATACGGCCTTTTACAGCCTAATAAAGAACCTACACCTAAATCACGCGGTTCACACGTGCCCAGACAGGTGGCCATTCGGTCTAAAAATCCTTTCAGTCTCAATGACTACGATGTATTAAGTCGCTTTCCTGGAGCGCGCAAGGCCCTTAGAACGCTTCCTACTACTGCCACAGGCACTTCTTAAGCTGTAATATGGCCTTTTACAGCCTAATAAAGAGCCTACATCTAAATCACGCGGTTCCACGTTCCAGACAAGTTGCCATGCGGTCTAGAGTCCTTCAGTCTCAAATGGACGTACGAGTATTAAGACGTTTTCCGAGCACCAGGGACTTAGAACGCTTTAAACTACGTGCACAGGCCTTCTAAGCATGTAATACGGCCTTTTTACAGCTTAATAAAGAAACCTACACCTAATCACGCGTTCCACGTGCCCAGACAGGTGCCATCGGTCTAGTCGCTTTCCGTCTCAATGGACTACAATGTATTAAGTCGTTTTCGCTGAAGGCGCCCAGGCCCTTAGAAAGCTTCTAACTAACGTTGCACAGGCCTTCCCAAGCCTGTAATACGGCCTTTTACAGCTAATAAAGAAACCTACAACACCTAAATCAGGTCAGAGGCGGTTCCACGTGCCCGACAGGTGCCATCGGTCTAGTCCCCTTTCAGTCTTCAATGGACTACGATGTATTAAGTCCTTTCCTGAGCGCCAGCTCTTAGAACGCTTCTAACTACGTGCAACAGGCCTTCTAAGCCATGTAAAATGGCCTTTTTTACAGCCTAATAAAGAGCTACATCTAAATCACGCGGTTCACGTCCAGACAGTTGGCATCGGTCTAGTCCTTTCAGTCTCAATGGAACTACGATGTATTAAGACGTTTTCCTGAGCACAAGGGACTTAGAACGCTTCTAACTACGTGGCACAGGCCTTCAAGCAATAATACGCCTTTTTACAGCTTAATAAAGAACCTATACACCTAAATCACGCGGTTCCCACGTGCCCCAGACAGGTGGCCATCGGTCTAGTCCTTTCAGTCTCAATGGACTACAATGTATTAAGTCGTTTTCCTGAGCGCGCAGGCCCCTTAGAACGCTCAACTACGTGGCACAGGCATTCTAAGCCTGTAAGAGTGGCCTTTTAACAGGCCTAATAAAGAGCTACACCTAAATCACTGCGTTCCACGTGCCAGACAGGTGGCCAATCGGTCGTAGTCCTTTCAGTCTGATGGACTACGATGTATATAGGTCGTTTTCCTGAGAACTCAGGGCCCCTTAGAACGCTTTCTAACTACGTGCACAGGCCATATAAGCCTGTAATATGGCTTTTACAGCTAATAAAGAGCCTACACGGTAAATCACGTGGTTCCACGTGCCAGACAGATGGCCATCGGTTCTAGTCCTTTCAGTCTCAATGGATCTACGATTATTAAGTCGTTTTCTAGCACCAGGCCCCTTAAAGGCTTCTAACTACGTGCACAGGCCTTCTAAGCGCTGTAATATTGGCCTTTTTCAAGCTAATAAGAGCTACAACGTAAATACGGTGGGTTCACGTGGCAAGACAGATGGCATACCGGTCTAGTCCTTTCCAGTCTAATGGACGTACGAGTATTAAGTGTTTTTCTGAGCCGCCAGGCTTAGAAACGCGTTCCTAATACGCTGACACGCTTCTAACCATGTTAATAATGGCCTTTACAGCGTAAATAAGCGAGTCTACAGTAAATTAACGGGTTCTCACGTGCCAAGACAGGTGGCATTGGTTAGTGTATCGTATCTCCTTTATGATACGATGTATTAAGGTCGTTTCCTGAGACCAGGCCTTATAACGCTTCTAACGTACGTGCACAGAGCTTTCTAAGCATGTAATATGGCCTTTTACAGCTAATAAAGAGTCTACACGTAAATCACGGTGGTTTCCAGTGCCCCAGACAGTGTGCGCATTGGTCTAGTGCTTTAGTCTCATGGACTACGATGTATTAAGTCGTTTTCCTGAGCCACAGGCTTAAGAACGCTTTTATACAGCTTTACGTATGGCCTTTAATAAAAGAGCCTACACGTTAATAATCACCGTGGTTCGCACGTGCCCACGACAGCGTGGCATGTCTAGTGCCTTATCTCCCAGATGGACTACGATGTATTAAGTTCGGTTTTCTGAGCGCCAGGCCCTTAGAACCTTTTAACTACGTGGATAGGCTTTTCTAAGCCTGTAATATGGCTCTAACAGCCTAATCAAGAGCCTACACCTAATCACGCGGTTGCACGTGCCAGACAGCGTGGCCAACGGTCTAGTCCTTTTCAGTTCTCAATGGACTACGATGTATTAAGGTCGTATTCCTGAGCATCAGGCCCTTAGAAAGCTTTCTAACTAGTGCACAGGCATATAAGCCTGTAAAATGGCCTTTTACAAGCCTATAGAGCCTACACATATCACGTGGTTCACGTTGCCCACAGACAGAGGCCCTCGGTCCCACTAGTCCTTTACAGTCTCAAATGGCACTACGATGTATTAGTCTTTTCCTGAGCACCAGGCTTAAGAAAGGCTTCTAATCGTGCATCAGGCATTCTAAGACCTGTAATAGCTTACAGCCTAATAAGAGTCTACACGCTAATCACGTGGTTCCACGTGCCAAAGACAGGTGCCATCGGGTCTAGTCCTTTTCAGTCTCAAGGTACGTTTAATCATGTGTATTAAGACAGTTTTTC